>OY992537.1:88198387-88390887 GCA_963921195.1 Pegoplata infirma
AATGAAAGGGGAAAATATTTTTACACTGCACAAAAAATAGTTTAAGATTAATAAAGAAAAAAATTACATATTCGTGATTTCTTTAGTTATTTATGAAAATATACAAGTACTGGTCTTTCAAAGCGTCCCACAGCAATTAGGTGCCAAAATCGAATTGCCAACAAAATTCATTTTGGGATTTTTTTGTACCCACTAGAGACCGTCAAAGTCGAGTGATTTTGGACGTTTTTGCATTGATAAAAATTAATGATTTTGTGAAGTTTTACAGTAATCCAGTCACCAAAAATTCAATATTTAACGAAATGGTACGAAATTAATTTTTGTAGTTGGTATATGAGGCATTCCACACCAAATGTCCCGCTACAGAAAAACATACCCGTGAATTTCTGAATAGGTTGTATGAATAGCCCTATATGTAACTAAGAAAATTGCGTTTTTGGCTTTTAAATTTTTCAAAAACTGGGCTTAGGAGGCGTGGTCAAATATTGGAAAAATGGTCAAATTTGTGTCGAGTTACCTTGTTTAAATATTTATCAAATTAAAACGGAATGGACCACAATCTCAAAAATTTGCATTCTTGTATAGTTTTGGAAAATTTTCAGAACCTTTTCTGAATTTTCCATTTTTTAAAAAAGTCAATTTATCAAAAATCCGGCCACTTTTGTTTTTTTTTTTAAGTTTAGATGTTTGACTATTTTTTAATTTTTTTCGAGAAAATCGCATTTGAATATTAAATTTCATAACAATTTTGCTTGTATTTTCTTGTGTCAACGTAGCGAATGAGTACTAAATATTTGCATAAATATTACTCATACGCTACGTTGAAACAAGAAAATACAAGCAAAATACTAAATTCTTATGAAATTCAAAATTCAAATGAGATTTTCTCGAAAAAAACGAAAAACACATGACTGAAATTTTTTGTGTTAATAGACCAGTGTTGCCACCAGTGAACCAAAAAATTATCCAGAAGTTTGTCCGAAATTATCCAAAATCCCAAAAATTATCCAAAAAAATATCAAAAACTATTTTTTTTAACGAAAGTGGTTTATTTAAATTCAATTTAAAGAATACATGAAACTATTTTTTAAATAAAAATCATACATTTTGTACTGTTCAGAATAAAAAATATTTTATAAAAAAGTATTACTAGATCTTTTCACAGTTTTTTTAAACATTTTTTTGTGGGCTCAATATTTGTACCCCACCCCCATTTCTTTCAATACCTTCTTTTGTAAAAAGAATTGAAGCAACAGTATTTGAAGATTATTTATTCTTTAAATCGGGTTTTGTTATCTTTAATTTACTAAAAACTTTTTCTACTGATGAATTAGTAAATGGAAGAATCATAAGAAATTTAAAAACAACTTCTAAATTTAGAAAAAGATTTTCACTAGCACAATTTGTAATTTAACAAACTTTCGCCCAATAAATAATCAAACAGATCATATTTTTTGTGGTCCAATAAGCCTTATAGATTCATATAATTTGGAAAACTCCAAATTTAAAAGTTATTGCCAAAACTAAAAACAAAAAAAGTGCTGTCAAATAAGAAGTAACTAAAAAAATCGATAAATTAAAGAAAAATTAAAAAAAATATATATTTTGTTCATGTAAAAATTTAAAATGTAAATGATAAAATTATCCATAAATTATCCAAAAATGTAATTATCCAAAGAGTATCCAAAAACTTTTAAATTATCCATTTTTTGGATAAATATCCAAGAAGTGGCAACACTGTAATAGACAAACATCTTCAACGGTAAACCGTTACCGAAACATCAATACCGGTACGTACCGGTATTGTGAATAAAATGTTAACAAGTCACAAATTTGTTAAAAACACGTAAAAAATAAAAAAAGTTATTAAAAAAAAATAAAATACTTTTAAATTTAGTACATTAAATTTAGTACATATATAATATATTGAATACTACGAATTAACTCAGAATTTAATTCAAAAATTTACGCAATATTGTAATTCAACAAATACGAACTTATGTTCGTAGAGACATGTTCGAAATTGTGTGGTCTGGGATAAAAAAACTTAGCAAGGATGTTTCAGGGAATGTTTTTAAGGGGGTGGCGGGCTGTGTCGGAGGGACACCTAATCAGCTGATTTTTTTTTTACATTAAAACAATGTTTAGTTTTAATTGTTCAAATTTAACTGAAATTAACCATTAAAAAAAAATTAAACTTTCTTAAAAAATATTTTGTAAAGTTACAAAATAATCTGCTGAAATTTGAACAAAAATAAATAAGAGGCATTGCACAACTAATGTCCAGCGAAAAAAACACGTTTACCGTAAACTTCTGAATAGGTTGTATGGATAGCCCTATATGGAACTTAGAAAATTGCGTTTTTGGTTTTTAAATTTTTCAAAAACTGGGCTTAGAAGGCGTGGTCAAATATGGGAAAAATGGTAAAATTTGTGGCGAGTTACCTTGTTTAAATATTTATCACATTAAAACGGAATGCACCACAATCTTTAAATTATCATTCTTATATAGTTTTGTATGGGCTATCGATAAAATTTTGTTTTTTTTTTTTTGAAAATTTTCAGAACCCGTTCTGAAGTTTTTCGTTTTTTAAAAAAGTCAATTTATCAAAAATTAGTCCACTTTTTTTATTTTTTTTTTAAGTTTAGATGTTTTTCATTTTTCAGACACGCGTTGTTCGTTTTTTTCGAGAAAATCGCATTTGAATTTTAAATTTCATAACAATTTTGTAATTTGTTTGTATTTAACCAAATGTTCAACAGAGCGTATGAGTAATTGTATGCAATTAATAATACTCATTCGCAACGTTAAAACAAGAAAATACAAGCAAATTACAAAATTGTTATGAAATTTATAATTCAAACGCGATTTTCTCGAAAAAAAAAAACGAAAAACGCGTGTCTGAATTTTTTTGTGTGGATGGACAAACATCTAAATTATTTTTGATAAATTGACTTTTTAAAAAATGAAATATTTCAGAACGGGTTCTGAAAATTTTCCAACACAAAAAATTTAATCGATAGCCCATACAAAACTACATAAGGATGTACATTTTTGAGATTGTGGTGCATTCCGTTTGAGGGGGGGGGGGGGGGGGGGGGGGTGAAATAAAGCCATAGGCAATAAGGCCACATGGCCTTTTTTCTCAATTCAATGGGAAATAAGCCCATATGGCCTTATTACCAACACGATTGAGGAATAAAGTCATATTGATTTTGCAACCAAAGTGGAAATAAAGTCATATCAGTTGAAAATGTGGAAATATATTTCCACGTAAATCCTGCTACCCAAAAAAAAAAATTAGCGAAGCCGCTAGATTACCGGCTACACTCAAAATAATTCTGCAGTAAAAATATTAGTAAGTGATTTGGTACCAAAATCTACTAATAAGTTATTAATTACCAGTAGTACGGTAGTTTTTTAGTATCTTCAAAGTACTTAAAATTTTTACTGGTTTTGAATAATATTAGTAAAAAATTTTAGTATTGATTACCAACGCCTGCACTAGATCATTTTGGACTAAAAAATTAGTTCATTAGTAAAATTTTTAGTATTGAATACCCACGTTTTTTTTTGGGTGTACGCAGAAAATCTTTTTTTTTTTTTTGTCTATCTTAAAATTGAAAACCCACATATTCCAGGAACTTCTGAATTCAGAGGGGACTAGAGGCACCATATTTTTTTTGTTAGCAGGGTTTTTAATTTAAAGATTCTTTAACAAAAAAAAGTTTTTCTGTGTAGCCGGCCTTCGACCGGGCTTAAAGATTAGAAACTCCAAAAATTAATTTAGTGGCTTCGCTAAATATTTGTTTTTGCGTAGCAGGATATACGTCAAAATATATTTCCACATTTTCCACACACTCTCCGCAAAATAATGACGAGCATTTTTAAAAATTTTCAAATGAGTAACAAAGCCATATGTATATGGCTTTATTTCCAACAGTGGTTGGTAATAAGGCCATATGGCTAGGCTGACCATACGTACTGATTTGATCAGTACATGTACTGATTTTTGATCACGTGTACTGATCAAAAGACGTTGTACTGATTTGTACTGATTTTTTGAAATATGTGCTGATTGTACTGATTTTTGAACATTTCAACATAAAAAAAATTTTGTTCGAAAATTGAATGAATTTTGAAATTTGAATTTCCATAAAATAAGTCATCGGAGTGGTTTTTTATAACTTAAGTATGACAAATCAATTCTAAAAAGTTCAGAGTTCGTGAATCAAGAGGTTCAGTAACTCAAAAATATATCTGAGCATGAGGTTATTTTGATCCTATAAATATGAAAAGTTTTATATGAAATGGCGCCCATAATCTTTGAGGTTTTCTAAACGAAAAGCTCACGGGATGATGGATTTTTTATCTTTTTAGAAAGATAATGTAATTGCACCAATTTAAATGATACTGAGATGTTCGATGAGGTAATGTCTTCAGAATTTATTGACAATCACTCAGAACATCAGTCGCTATTTAAAAAACATGTGATTTTTATCTGGGAAGTTTTATAGAAGTCAGAGTTATCAAAACTTATGGAAAAAAGTCCTCAGAATTTGAGGGATTTCCTTAAATTCAAAACCTGTGGGTTTTTGTTTGTTATAATTTCTGGACTGAAACGATCAACATTCAAATTAAGTTGTTTGAAGTCAGTTAAATTTTTTGCAAGATAACGACAACAGTTTAAGGCAGTTGTTTTTAAACCTTTAGTTTTAAACAGCTCTTTTCAAACAGTTGTTTTTACTGAAATACTAATTGCCCCAAGTTTGTTAGTTTAACCGAAGCTCTTTTCAAACAGTTGTTTTTACTGAAATACTAATTGCCCCAAGTTTGTTAGTTTAACCGAATTTTTTTGAGTGCTGAAAAAATTATCATTGTTTTGCCATACACTCAAAAAAAAAGTAAATTCAAAAAAAAGTGAAATAAAACTAAAAACAAAGTTATTTAATTTTAAGCCAATTTTAACTAGAAAATGGGAAAAATTATACTTCACATTTTAGAAATAGATTGGGTCTAGACCCTGGACCCATGGGTTCGGACCCCATTTAACTCGAGATCCCGTTGGGTCCTTTAAGGGTCCCCATAGATTTTGAACCAAAACTTGTGTCCGTTTCGCTCTAACTTGCTTAGTTTTTGAGATACAGTAATAAGGGGTCTGATAGGGTCTTGAGAATCTTAAAAACCGGATAACTCAAAAACTGTTGGCAGTATTTACCGATATATGTGCATATATAAAATCTCGGGAATTTCAAATTTTAGATCTAAAATTAGGGTCTTGAGACCCCGACAGATATGCAGAGCTAAGCTATTCCATATTTTTATTTGTAGCCTACTTTTTTGAAAATTTCATCCGTTTCGCTCTAACTCGCTTAGTTTTCGAGATATCGCCATTTTGAATTTTTAACTAAATTTTAAGAAGTTATTTACTAAATTCACAGAAGTCATTAACTAAATTCTAAGAATTACACTTCCTCAATTCAAAGAAGAGAAATACGATGATGTTTTTTTTAGTAAATTTTAACTAAACTTGAACTAAATTGTTTTTTAAGAAATATGTCTTAAAAATAAAGATACGATTCTTAAATTTGTGGAAAATTTCTTTGGCAGTAAGAAGTTTTTTCCTAATATTAAAAAAATCCATTTAAAGAAAACTATGAACTAATTATAAGTGAATGAACTAAAATTTTTTCCTCATAGTTAAGAAAATTTCTCATTTTTAAGTTAAACTTAACTAAATTTTAGGAAAATTCATGAGAAATTTTCAAAGACATTTTTTCCTTAATTTTAGTTATATCTTTTTTTTCAGTGTAGAAAAATTTTTTTAGAGAGGTATTTTATGAAAATATAAACGTAATAGCTTAGGCGTACTGATTTGAGTTCAGGAAAAAATGGTCACCCTACATATGGCCTTATTTCTCAACTCATTGGGAAATAAGTCCATATCGCCTTATTTCCTATGGCTTTATTTTATTTTAATGTAATAAATATTTAATCAAGGCAACTCGCCACAAATTTTACCATTTTTCCAATATTTGACCACGCCTCCTAAGCCCAGTCTTTGAAAATTAGAAAAACCATAAACGCAATTTTCTTTGTTCCATATAGGGCTATCCAAACAACCTATTCAGAAATTTACGGGACACATGTTTTTCTGTAGCGGGACATTTAGGTGTGGAATGCCTCATATTTGAATTTGGGCCATCATATACTTCATAAATGTGTGGAATTACAAAACGTCCTATTGTCCCGCAGCCAAATCAATCCACAATTCTACTCTCTTTAATGCTTCACCTTAAGTCTTAGCTAAAAAATATTATTATATCGTGAACCTATATTCAAAATATGCCAACTCAAATTTGACCGAAATGAGTTTCCGATGGAAAATAGCTCCCCTATGCAATACCCATCTGTGGTAAAAATTTCAGAGCAAAAAAATAATTTTTTGTCGTTTTACATCCATTTTTGTTATTCTGCTAACTCAAAGTACATATTTTTTTGGTGAAAATAAATGCCAACTCCCATTGTAAATTTCAAAAAATTTTTCAAAATTTTTTTTAAAAAAAATTAGACCACATATCTTATTGCATTTGCCTTTCTGAACACGAATCTGGTAAAGATTTTGATATCTAATGCCTAGTTTTCGAGATATTGCCATTTTGAAAATATCGGTAAATAGTGTTTGCAAAAAAAAAATTGCTTATATATATGTAACTTTTAAACTATTTATCAGATTGAAACATTATGAGTGGGGCAAATAAAGCCAATGATATAAGCTTTCAAAATAGCTAGTTTGGAGTGAGCCTTCTACAATAAAGCGTGAGTTACAGAGTGCCAAAGTTGACCACCCTGAGATTAAAAGGCTTTCGGAGCTAGTAACTTTTAAAAAAATGCAAAGATTTTTAATTTTTTTTTAGTTTTTGCAATTACCGCACTAAGGAAAACAAAATCCAAAAAAAAAAAAAAAATTTATAAAAATTTTTCAAAAAAAAATTTATTTTTAGTTTCCGACAAAATATGCCAACTCTAAAAAAATATTTGTTTTTTGATATAGTAATAAATGCCATCTCAAAAAATACGCAAACCAGTGCAAAATATGAAATTTTTGGCATAGGTAAAAATTATTTAGAATATTTAAACCATCTTATGGAAGGTACATTGTTTCTTTTTACAATAATATGCAAAATAACTAGTTTTTTAGCTCTCCTGAAAAGTAAGCTTTTTCGAGTTGGCATTTATTGAATATAGTTCGACGATATGTATGTTATTTTACTCTTATTTCATTTCCAATCAATTTTTTAACTGCATTTGTTCTCCATTTTGGTCAAAAGAAGAAGTTGTTAAATAAAACATTTAAATTTGTGGGTTTAAACGATAACTTACAAAATCTAGCCCTAAAGTCGTTTTACACGACTTGAGCGTTTAAATTAAAAATCTAAATGATTTTAAACCACGATCTTACCAAAAATCTAGTCGTGTAAATTGCTCACAAACAGGTAGAAGTAAAAACTTGTGTGTGTTTATGTTTTGTTTGTTTATAAATATGTTTTTAACCGGTTTAAAAAAAATAACTCTTTATTAACTTCATATACATATTTTTGTTTTTGAAGTCAACTTCATTAAAGCTTTGCCATTATATGAAAAATTTGTAATAATATGTAAGTCTTTTACAAACAATGCAAGCTTTAAAGCTTTTTATGTAATGACACGTATGACACTGATGTATCTGATGAAAAAGAAAAACTTTTAACAAATTAATCAAACCATTGTGTAACACACATGCCAGTCTTGTATAGCGGTATAACCCCAAACATTTTATAGATTTATTCTAATTTTTCATTCTTATCTCATCTCGTCATACAATCTATTTGTGTTAATTAATGCTTAAACTTGTAAAAGTGTTCTTCAATTTAGATTTTTTTAACTTTCACTGCAATGTGTATGTGTTCCTTTGAATAAATTAGAAAGGTCACGCTATTCTTTTAATTTGCGTGATTTTTCTATTATTTATTTATACACTCAAAATTAAATGTTTGTCGAATCTGCTTAGACAGCAGAAAACTATATAGAATTCAGCAGATTAAGTCTGATAATATTATCATAGCTTCGAAGGATTTCATTCCTTAATTCGATTTGGCATTCTGAATGAAAATTTAGTGATTGCATTCCCCAATCACATTTTAGCGAATTGAATGAATTCACTTTAGACTCAATCGATTTATAAATAGCGAATGCATTTGATTTATTTTTCATTCGACTTTCAAAAATCGAATTCATTCGACTTTCAAAAATCGAATGCATTCGATTTTTTTCATTCAACTTTTAAAAATCGAATGCATTCTCTAGCGACTTCAACCGATTTTCTTTTAATTCAATTTGAAAAATCGAATGGCTTATTCATTCATTGCATGAAAAAACTTAAAAAACTAACCAAGATAGAGCAAAACGGAGCCAATTTGTTGTCCATAGTATTGCCAACACTCTTCACACTTTTTGTCGTGTAGGCAGTTAATATGTGCATTTTTTAAATTTTCGGGAACACCAATTTTTTTGGATTAAAAATTAGAGCCCATTAGGGTCGTTGTATGTAAAGAAAGTCGGCGATACTATGGACCAAAATTTGGCTTCGTTTTGGTCTATCTATTTAAAAAATCTATTGATTCGCAGTGAAATGATAAAAAATCGAATGCATTCGATGTCCAGCACAAAGTTAAAAAGTAACGGTGATTATATGCAGTCTTTTCGGACACTTGCTGACAGTGTTTTTATTTTAAGTGTATATTTTTTGTGAAAACCACACCAATAAAATAAACATTTCCAAACTATTTTTTTTTATTTTATATTTTATTAAGGACGCAAATTACTTGACTTTAAAAGGACTATATGTTAGTTTGAATGCGTGTAAGTTATACAGTTGTTACATTAGTTAAGAAAATAATAAATATTTTTATTCATTAAGTTTTGTTTTTAATAGATGAAACCAACAAATTGTATTTATAGCCACAGGGCTATACGTTTTTATTAGTGCCCCCCATTTCCCGGTTCTCGGTATTCCCGAGAATACCGGTATTCCCGGTTCTAGATATATTCCCGGGAATACCGGTATTCCCGGTTCTGATTCTGGTACCGGTTCTCAAAAATAAAAAAATGCTATACCATATAATATTTAAATTACACCATTTAATCAGTATTTTAGAAAAATTTAGTTGTGTTTGTAAAATTATTTAAAAATCATGTAACTATTTTTTTCTTAAATTTATAAAAAAAAGTTGAAAATGGTGTTTTTCACATGTTTTGTATTTTTTTTTTTTGGTAAAAGCGAAGAAAAAGTTTAAATTATACAAAATATACAAACCGGTAGTCCCGAGAATACCGTCAGAACCGGAACCGGGAATACCGGTATTCCCGGGAATACCGGGAACAATTCAAGAACCGGGAAACCGGTATCATTTCCCGGTAATACCGAGAACCGGGAATACCGGTATTCCCGGTACTACGGTACTGACTAGAGTTGTCAGTCGATTAAGAATAATTCGATTAATCGATCAAACAAAACCCAACTCTTGTTCGAATAATTCAAAAATGACGATTTTCGAATAACGAATAAATCGATTAATTAATGTCGATTAATCGAACAATTTTTTTTAATTAAAAAATTAAATAAATGCTTAGAATTTGATTTATTTTCATAAATTTTGAAAGATTTTATACAAAATGTAGGAAAGTTAAAATATATTGTAGCCATAGCCCTGGATAGCACATCCATTATAGAATTAGAGGGAGTTATCAAGTTTTTAATAAATAATTTAATAATTCTTTTGCATCAGACTTACTAAAACGTATTAAAATAATAATTAATGAGAGACGTATAAAAGTGTTAAATACGTTAAAAATTTCTAAATTCTGGAAATTTTCCGAGCAATGAAAGTTTCTTAAAATGTTCTCCAAAAAGCGAAACAAAAGAATATGCAAATGAATTATACTCCAGATTATTTTATGTTGAAAGTAATCACAATAATTCAGATAAAAGTATTGAAATAGAGGAAGTTATTATTAATGAAAATAATAATCTTTTATGCGAGTTAAATATTTCAATTCAAAGTATTAAAAATTTAGAAAATAAATAGGACTTCAGCGATATATCAGACGATATGGTATATTTGGAAAAATCTGAAAAAGAACAGAAAAAAATAGAAATAGAAAAAAACAATTAGCGTAAGAGTGTTTTCAAAAACTAATTTAATAAAAACAAAAACCAAAAATCGTTTGAAAGCAAAAAAATTGAGTCAACTTTTATTTTTAAAAGATTATTTCTTAAGAACAACTTAAATTGTCTTATTTGACAAAAATCATTTATGATATATTTTGTCTGAATACTTCAAATAATAATTTGTATTTGAATTATTTCTCAACAAGTATTAAAATCGACATCCATTAATTAAAAGTGATCTCAGTTATTTAATTTTCAAGTTTTTTTAACTTTTAACTATTTTATTTTTAAGTTTTGTATGCATTTTTTCGTTAATAAAAAGTTTAACTTTCTTATTTTAAGATTATAAAAACATGAATTGTTTATTTTTTTTTTGTTAATAAAAATACTTTTTTAAAATAATTTTTTTATTCGTTATTCTCTTCGATTAATCGAATAAATTTTGATCTTTAATCGTTTGATCGAACGAGGAAAAACAATTATTTGAATTATTCGAACAAAGTTAAAAGTCGAATAATTGACAACTCTAGTACTGACCGTAGGCACTAGTTTTTATACAAACCCTAAAAAATTTGCATTCCTGAAAATATAAAAATCAGGGGTAACTCATGAATAGTAGTGTCATGCCTTTATGATATTTGCTTGTTTCAAGTTACTTGTTGCTGCATTTATTAGGGTTTTTCTTTTACACTTGAGGTTAAATCTCGTTCGAACTAGATCATATGGTTGTGTATAAAATGATACAGACCATATGATCGAAATCTCATTCGAACGAGATTTTACCTCAGGTGTGAATAGGCCTTTAAACACAAATAGTAGAACAAAATGAAAAAACCTTTGGTTTAAGATCACTAAAGTTACCATAAGTGTCGCGTCTGTTTTTCCTGCAGTTTTTTATCTTTTACCTTCTCATCGGATGAGTTTCATCTGAATACAGGGGTACCGTAAGGTTCTGTTCGATCTCCTACACTTTTTCTTATTTTTATTAACGACCTTCTGGGTCTAACTTCCAATCCTATCTATTCTTTTGCAGATAACAGCAACATTTGTCATTAATTTTCCTTTAATCATAGACCAAGCCTAATTGAGGTTATGAGGCAGAACATGAATGACACACTCAATCATGACCTTACGAAAATCTCCGAGTGGGGTCTTGCGAATCAGGCTCGTAAAACCCAATGTTGTATGCTGACCCACAGACGTCTTGTAGAATCAGCGTCATTTGTATCCATGGGTGGTATAGCTATTGAGAAGTCAGACACTCTTGATGTTCTAGGCATGAAAATCCAATGTGATGCTCGATGGAACCAACATGTTTTTCAAGTGTCGAAAGAAGCATTCAAGTGTCTTGGTTTTTTAAAACGGTGCAAGAATTACTTCACCCCGTCTGATCTTCTCACTATTTAAACCGCCTATATCCGACCGAAAATGGAATACAACTCCCATATCTGGGCAGGTGCTTCAAGGTCTATCTTGAAGCTTCTGGATCGGGTGCAAAGGAGTGCATTGAAGCTCATCAATGACAGTAGGGTATCCAGCTCTATTAATTCATTGGAGCATCGTCGGAATGTGGGTTGTGCGTCATTGTTCTATCGATATTACCACGGTAAGTGCTCAGCTGAGATGGGTGAACTCATCCCTGAGACGCGGGTCCATACCCGTATTACTCGCCTTTCCAGCAACTCAAATCCGTTTGTTGTCGACTGTCCAATGTATAGCACAACGCATTACAGAGAAAATTCGTTTCTCGGTCGAACCAGCCGTATGTGGAATAAACTCCCCGCAGAAATCTTTCCAGTAGACTATAATTTAGAAAAGTTCAAATTAAATGTCCACAAACACTACTCCCCTTTCCTTCTCCTCATAACCTACTTTCCTAATACCAACACAATGCATTGCATTAGTTGGGGGCATCGCCTGAGTGTTGGCTCAAAGTAAAAAAAAAAATGGCGATAAAGATAATTTTGGAATGGTATATTATGTGATGCAGTTTCTTTCACTCTTCTGAGGTATGACTCAGTCCGTCCAGAGTAGTCAAAAGTCTGCTTCCTTTGAGTTACAGTTTTGTCTGATATCGTACAAGCTTCAATGTATCTACGGGAACTCGGGAACCGAATCAAGAGGAGAAACAATATCAGGTGAGTCGTGATTTATTAATTGGTACAAATCTAAGTAACTCACGATAGGAAACAATATCAGGTGAGTCGGGTTATATCTGATTTAGTCGGATTCATACTACGACTAGTAACTCACGAGAAGAAATAATATCAAGTGAGTTGGTTTCTAACTACGATCAATGTGAATCTAAAACAAGTAAAAAAGTTAAATTCGGCCTTGCCGAATGTAGTGATACCCTCCACAATTTCAAAAAGATTATTGTAAAAAACTTTATTTAAAAGGAAATTACTTTTGAAAAAAAAAAATTTTGAAAAAAAATTTCCGCGAAACAAAATTTTGATAAAAAAAAGTCCGCGATTTTTTTCTTTTTTTGTCAAAAAATATGTTCATACCTGTTTAAATACCATTTGGTGTTCAATTATGTTCACATATGTCAACCAGAAGCCGAATTAGAGCATTTTGTATTTTTAGGTTATGTTGAATGTACTGAAATTTTTGAGGTGTGCTTACATTTTCGTTCATAACTTTTGAACCGCTTAAGTTTCAGTCATCTCTGTGCAATATTTTGTCCGCGAGAGCATTTTCCACAGACAGACGGACAGACGGACAGACGGACATCGCTAGAATGTCTTAAAATCGATCGGGTATCATGAATATATATACTTTATGGGGTCCCAGATCGATATTTTGATGAGTTACAAACGGAATGACAAACTTATATATACCCTCTATCACTAAGTGGAGGGTATAAAAACAGACGAGAGTATTATCGGATTCTAACTACGAGTAACTCAGGAAAAGAAACACTATCAGATGAGTCGGGTTCTAAATACGATTAGTTTAAATCTAAGTAACTTACTAGAGAAAACAACATCAGGTGAGCCGGGTTAAATCGAATTTAGTCGGATCGGGTTCTAACTACGATTAGTATAAATCTTAGTAACTCAGGAGAGGAAACCATATCAGATGGGTCGGGTTTAGTCGGATCGGGTTCTAACTACAAGTAACTTAATAGAAGAAACACTATCAGGTGATTCGAGTAGAACCAGTTCTGAAACCAGTTTTGGATCAATAATACCATACATATTAGGGTATTTCTTACTTACTCTTATATATGTACCTACATTTGCATAAACTTACAAGTATGACTTCACATTCCATTTAAATTTGTATGTATCTACATCAAATATAAATCTCTGCAGATTTATTTAATAATTGTCCCCAATTGTAAACATATACAAACCGCATTCACGTTTTGTTTTATTATATTCTCTTTTCTGAATACATTCGTAAACAATAAAAAAAAAACCAAAGCAATACATATAAACAAATTAAAAAAAAAGTCTACAATTTACACGCAATGCCAACGTAATATAAAATACCAAAACAAACCAAAATATGGGTCAATTAAAAAGTGAGAGACATATTTTGGAGAATGGGATTAATATTGTAATATGTTAATATAGAAAAAATGTTAATGACTTACCAAAAGTTCCTTGTTGGGTGTTGATGGATTACTTAGTAGGAGACCTTTCAAAAATATTTCATCGGTACTTGAATAATCTGACAAATGTTTACAATCAATGGTATGTTTGTATGCATCTAAATGTAGGGATGAGAGAAAGGGAAATGATATATTAGGAGAAAGGGAAATGATATAATAAAATGTACATATCGTCGTACTGTATTCAATTTGAGCTATATGCTTGTTTGACGAAAATGAGTTTTTGATGGCAAAAAGTTCCCTGGCATTGGCGTCATCTATGGTATTAATTTCAGAACAAAAAAAATATTTTAAGACTTGGGGTTTTCACAGTGACTATTAAATTTGCATTTTTTTTAGTGTGGTATTTGGCAAATTTGCCATTTTACTAAACGTCAAGTATTTGCCACCATTTTTTCTTTACATATCGTGAGCGCACTTTTTGTTTATAATTTTCACAAAATAGCTTTAATAACTTTTTACATTCACAATTTTAAAATAAAGCTAAGTAAGTTGTTCACCGGTGAAAAAAAAAATGTTTCGAAACATCAATTAATTTGTAGCGAAAATTTGACAGTCATATGTTTGGTTATGTTTTGCGCGTCAGAATACATAAAATAACTTTAAATAATATTTTTTGGTAAGTTATGTGATATTATTAATGTTTACAGTCCCAAACACTTTCACCGCTTTTAAAATGGCCTGTACAATTTAAAAAAAATGTTGCTTATAGTGTTGATGCAACATATACCGGGTTATTTTACCGGTTTTTCACCAGTGAACAGAATACCTCTTCAGCGAAATTTTTACGCTTTTGTAAAGCCAGTGTGAAATTTATGTTTTTTTTATATGGAGTTTGACAGATTTTCACGTGAAAACCGAGCAACTTACCCACCTTAAACACAAAAAATTTGTATTTTTCTTTTTGTATAAATGTTTTTGTTGCCGCGTTCAAAATTTCAGCATTAACAATCACAGCTGTTTTCATTTCAATGTTTTTTTATACCCTCCACTCAGTGACGGTCCGTGAAGTTGTCACTGGGTGTTCTCTAATTTATAAAAACAGAAAATTTAAGTATAAAATTCATGTTTTCATGGACCTAACGCATTCCCGAGATAGGTAAAGATGGGATGTTACTAGTTTTGTACATTTTTTAATGAGATGCAGCCTAAATTCTATTTTATTGTCATTTTGTTGCCTCACCACATCGACAATTAACAAAAAGCATTATTTCGCAAATAAATGGAGTACAAAAATTAATTTTGGATGCATGTCAACAAAAAAATTAAAACTGAGGCTTTGTCTACCACGGGAACGTGTTACGTCCAGAAAAACATATTTTATATACATAAATTTTATATTTTAAATAAGTAGAGAACACCCAGTGACAACTTCACGGACCGTCACTGCCTCCACTCTAGTGATAGAGGGTATATGAAGGTTTCTATTTCAAACGTACCACGAAAAAAAAATGTTGTTGGATCAAAGTCAAACTTTGAGAGCTTATTGCCCTATATAAAAGTAACAAATCGTGGAACAAAAGTTTTCGTTTTTCGGAAAAATGGGCGAGATAGGCGTGGTCAAACATGGTAAAATTGAGCAATTTTTGCATGATGTCGCTTTATATTTAATTTTTTCTACAGTAACTCAACGATTCTGAACCTTTCGAAACGCATTTATTTTATAGTGTTTTGTATGGGCTATCGATTGGCATTATTAGTTTTTGGAAAAAGTTAAGAACTATGTCTGAATTTTTCAAATGAAAAATAAAAATCGATGTAGCAAAAAACACGCCATTTTTAATTTTTTTAAAAAAAAATTTAAATTAAAGTTCATTTCATTCTCTACATCATATCAAATTTTCAGAGAGCAGTTATTTTTGGTTTTCGAGAAAATTGGCTTTAAAGTTTAAATGTCTTATTTTATTTTCCATATCACTCATACGCCACGATACATTTATTTTTGCACTTACCAAAAACTTATTTAATTCTGTTTAGATAACAGATTTATAGCTGATTTGTCTTATTTATAGGAATTCGACTGTTTTTTTGTTGACCAGAGACATACAGTGCCATCGCTTACTCGTCTTCTGTGTAATAAGAATGACAATTTTTTTGAACTTTAAAATCTTTGAAATGATGAAGAAGGTTTGTAAAATTTTTGAAGTGCAGACTTTAAAATATTTTTTGGTACTTATCTACTTCTGATATATTTTAAATTTTTAGTTGTAAGGCAATGTGTTTAATATCAGAGTATTCTTAAAAATTAAGAACGACTGTGAATATTGTTGCCTGGATGGCTAAGCGGCGTCCCAGAATTTCAACAATCATAAGGCAAAGATCACTTCTGAAATATTGTCATTTTATTGATATTGAATGCAACCTTAATACAAAGAATCTTGAAAAACAGTCGAATTCTTATTATAAATATGACAAATCAATAGAGTCCGGCCGAAACCAGTTTTTCGAGGCCAAACCGAAACCGAACCAAAACCGAAACTAAAAAAAAAATTAATGCCTGGCTGAATAAAATTTTTATTTATTTCTTTTTTAAAATAAATATACAGCACTTAATGTTTTTAAACCATCGGAATTGTTGTATTTATTAAAAAAATATATATTTTTAAAAACTTACAAAAAAATCATATTTAAATAAACTTAAAAAAAAATGTTCATTAAATCTGTAGATTAAAAAAAAAAATAATTTGAACTGTAACAGTAACATGTTAATTGGAAATCCTTGTTACATTTTTAAAATGAATTGAATCAAGTGTAATGGTACTCGAAATTGAAAAATTCAGCAACTTTTTTATATATTTTTTAAAATACTAAAATTTTGCCGAATACCGAATAGAGGCCGAAACCCCATTATTCGGCCGAAGTCGAGACCGAAACCGAATATTCGGTTGGACTCTACAAATCAGCTCTAAATCAATTATCTAAATAGAATTAAACAAGTTTTTGGTAAGTGCAAAAATAAATGTATCGTGGCGTATGAGTGATATGGAAAATAAAATAAGACATTCAAACTTTAAAGCCAATTTTCTCGAAAACCAAAAATAACTGCTCTCTGAAAATTTGATATGATGTAGAGAATGAAAAGAACTTTAATTTAAAATTTTTTTAAAAAAAAATAAAAATGGCGTGTTTTTTGCTACATCGATTTTTATTTTTCATTTGAAAAATTCAGACATAGTTCTGAATTTTTTCCAAAAACTAATAATGCCAATCGATAGTCCATACAAAACACTATAAATTAGATGTGTTTCGAAAATTTCAGAATCGTTGAGTTACTGTAGAAAAAATTAAATATAAAGCGACATCATGCAAAAATTGCTCAATTTTACCATGTTTGACCACGCCTATCTCGCCCATTTTTCCGAAAAACGAAAACTTTTGTTCCACGATTTGTTACTTTCATATAGGGCAATAAGCTCTCAAAGTTTGACTTTAATTTAACAACATTTTTTTTTTTCGTGGTACGTTTGAAATAGAAACCTTCATATATAAGTTTGTCATTCCGTGTGTAACACCTCGAAATATTGGTCCAAGACCCCATAAGGTATATATATATATTAGAGTGTCCCTTATTTTGGAAATGTTGGAAATGTTGAGACGGTACCCCCTCATTTTTTTCCTTTTGACTATAAAATAACTCAGGAAAAATTTTACGCCCCTACGACCACGCCTTCCATACGCGACGGGGCCGTAAAGAGCGGGGCCTTAAAAATCATTTTTCCATACAAAGCAAAAAAAAATTTTTTTTTATTTTTAATTTTTTTGTTATTAATTATAATATTACTTGATTAGCTTATTCACGACAAAAAATTTGATTTTGATGGGATGAGGCTTTCAGTTCTAAAAAATTTTTCGAAAAAAAAAATTAGAGCTTTTGGGGTCCTACAGTAAAAATTTTTTAAAAAATATTTTTTTTTTTAGTTTTGACAAGCAACCGTTTTAGTTGAATTGTTGCTTTTAATGATATATTTTCATAAAAAAATATTATTCCTATCTGTGACATCTTTATCGTAATCTAAAAAAGGGTAAAAAATGCATTTTTGATGTTTTTCGATACACGATCAAGATGTCACAGATATGAATAATATTTTTTTATGAATATATACCATTAAAAGCAACATTACAACTAAAACCGTTGCTTGTCAAAACTAAAAAAAAAAAAAATTAAAAAATTTTGACTGTAGGACCCCAAAAGCTCTAAATTTTTTTTTTCGAACTTTTTTTAGAACTGAAAGCCTCATCCCACCAAAATCAAATTTTTTGTCGTGAATAAGCTAATCAAGTAATATTATAATTAATAACAAAAAAATTAAAAATCAAAAAAAAAAATTTTGGTTTGTATGGAAAAATTATTTTTAAGGCCCCGTTCTTTAAGGCCCCGTCGCGTAGGGAAGGCGTGGTCGTAGGGGCGTAAAATTTTTCCTGAGTTATTTTTTAGTCAAAAGGAAAAAAATGAGGGGGTACCGTCTCAACATTTCCAACATTTCCAAAATAAGGGACACTCTAATATATATTCATGATCCTCGTTCGATTCTAAGACGATCTAGCGATGTCCGTCTATCCGTCTGTCTGTCTGTTGAAAACACGCTAACTTTTGAAAGACTTTACGGAGGCTCCTGAAGTTTGGCATATATGTTGGGCATTTACCTGGTCAGCTTGCTATTGCAATCCAGCGAAATCGTTCCAGTGGTTCAAAAGTTATGAGCAAAAGAGTGAACTTCGGCAAGGGTTTTTCACGAATTTACGAGATAAAAAACACGATAACTTTCTAAAGGCAATTCTGAGGCTGCTGAAGCTTGGCATTTATATTTGTCGTTCCTTTTGGCTATTTCGTATTGAATTTCAGTCAAATCGGTCCAGTGGTTCAAAAGTTATTAGCAAAACCGTAAATTTATGATTCACCTTAAATTCACGTGTTGAAATCCCGTTAAACATGTTTTAAAAACATTGGTAAGTCACAAAAAATTTTACATCCCATTTTTGTCACTCAAAAATATTTTTTACACTAAAAGAAAAAAAAATACACTCGAAAAAAATTTTACACTCAAAAAAAATTTATTTAGTAAATTATTTTTTTTTTTTCAAAAATTAGTTAAAAAAAAGTTTTTTTACACAAAATAAAATATTTCTAATCAAAAATGTTATTTTTCACTCTAAAAAATTTACTATAACTTAAAAAGAGCATTGTGGAGGGTATTCATAGATTCGGCCAAGACGAATTTAACTTTTCTACTTGTTTCAATTTAAAGTGCATATTTTTTAAATTTTAGGTGCATATTTTTGATTTTTAGAGGCATATTATAGGCACATATTTTCGATTTTTAGATGCATGGAAGTACTTGCCTTAATTATCACTTTTTAAAAGGTTTTTGTATCAATAAAACTAATGGCATATTTTCCCACTAAAATTCCCACTCTTTCCCGTGCCTCTCGTGGTTAAAAACCCGGTTTTTTGACCCAACAATATTAGCGATATTCGCAATTAATTTTTTTAAGTAAAAAAACAAACTTTTTGTGTTATTTAGTCAATTTCTGAATTTTTGACATCTAAACTCTATTGAATGGACTGTAAATTTTATTCGCGGAATTTTTTTTTTGCGAATTTTTTTTTCGCGAATTTTTTTTTTATGTTGATTAGAGTGTCCCTTATTTTGGAAATGTTGGAAATGTTGAGACGGTACCCGCTCATTTTTTTTTTCCTTTTGACTTAAAAATAACTGTGGAAAAATTTTACGCCCCTACGACCACGCCTTCCCTACGCGACGGGGCCTTAAAGAGCGGGGCCTAAAAAATCATTTTTCCATACAAACCAAAAAAAAATTTTTTTTTGATTTTTAATTTTTTTGTTTTTAATTATTATATTAATTGGTTAGCTTATTCACGACAAAAAATTTGATTTTGGTGGGATAAGGCTTTCAGCTCTAAAAATTTTTTCGAAAAAAAAAATGTTGAGCCGCAGGGGTCATAAGGTAAAAAATTTTTAAAAAATATTTTTTTTTTAGTTTTGACAAATTTATATTTAAAAACTATCCCAAAAGCATAAAAATTAAATGTTTGTAGTTATACAACTTTAAATCGCGAATATCGCGAACTGGTAACAATGTCCGTCGTCTCGTTGTAGCGAAAAAAACCAAGGGTTCTGGTGGGAATCGAACCCACGACCCCCACGTTGAAAGGCTAGCACGCTACCAACTAGCCTACGGGTGGGATGATATAAACACACCTTAATTAATATTGCAAAAGGTCGACCTATTAAAAATTGAAAAATGCTTGAATTAGACGATTTTTCACTCTCCTGAAAAGTTGTGTTTTTTCAGATAGCTCAATTTGAATATAGTTAGACGATATGATTTTCTTTTAAAGCTAAAATATAATAATACACACTAGACTGGGTCGACCATAAAGGAGAAAAAAAAAGTTGCCCCTGTGCGGGCTTAATTTTAAAGCTTACCTCGAAAAAGTTCCATAGCCAAAATATTAGATTTTTAGGTCGCGATTTGGTACCGCCGAAATCGTTTTTTGTTCATAGCTTTGTCAGTTGATGTCCGATCGTTTTAAAAAAAAAATTGTTAGAAAGTCCTCAGCGAGTACTAAAGTTGACTCATATCTGATTTTAACCTCAGAGGTCATCTTCTTGTTATGATTGTTAGTTTCTCATCTTTCTACCCACTTAAATGATTTTTATTTTTCCATTAAATTATTGCACTAAAAAATTCATGAAATTCTTCCCTTGGAAGTATCCAGTTAAATTTATTAACAAAAAAGTTACATTTGATTTAAGATTTTCATATACAATATAAAGAAAATTAGAAAAAACACTTGTTATTATGCCTCTAAACTATATTTAATTTTTTTAGTTTGTATTTAAATACATTCGAACCAAACCTGTAAAAAACTTGAATTTAAGTATTTTCAAGTAAGTATACAAATACTTATACTTGAAATTTTCAAGTATAAATATTTTTTACTTACTTGAATAAATTTTCAAGTAAGTAAAGATATACTTGTACTTGAAATGTTCAAGTTCAAGTATTTTCAAGTATTTTTTATTTGAAACAAATTTGTATCAACTAAAATACTTGGTAAACATTTTGTTTAAATAAAAAACTTGAGCAACAGTTTTTGGAAGTAATATACATTTTTTTATGAGATTGTCAAAAAAAAATTGAATTAATTTTTTTAAATAATTTTGTTTTTTTGTGAGCTTTTCGTTTTTTTTGTTATTTTTATGGCTGATCGCAATTTTAAAAAGGCTGCAACTACCGCATACATTATGAAAATGGCGTGTCATTGAAGCAAAGATGAACGGGAAAAAAGCCACAAAAAGATCAACAATTGCCTCAGGGTCGCTCCTAGAAGGGAGCAATGTAAGACCGACCATTATTAATTTGTACACCCCATCATTTGCTCTTAACAATCCTGCTCCATATCGCCACTCCCAAAGGGGTCTTCCATTAAATTTTTATGAAATTTACTCTTGTTGCTCTTACTGTATCAAGGATGCCCCAGAGGAATCAAAAGTGCATATCGTCGGTTCGCCAACCGGGACCGCTTTTTGTTTTTCATAACTTTTTCATAAGGCTTACAAATCATCTGTATTTTGAACTTTCGCGGTGTTTTAAAACAATATTTCTTTCATAAATATTTATGTAAATAATATTGCAAATTTTTTATTTACATTAATTTAAATTTTAAAAAACAGCGCAAAAGTACCAAATTTAGCTGTTATTAAAGTCTCTTTAAAATAATTTTGTAATACACATTGGGTTCTGGTTGGCCCACCGACGATATGTAAGATCGACTCCAATATGTCTTTAACTTCAAAATGTTCTCAAAACAAACCTACCCTTTATCTTTAATTATCAAGGCAGTCCCCTTACAATTTCTTAAAAATTCCATGGTGCCTTTGAAAGGGATAAAATGTAAAACCGACCTTTATTAATTTTTACCTCCAAACATTTTTCTAGAACATTCTTTACTCATATCTCAAAAAAAAATATATATAATTTTTTGCAACTTTTACTGCCAAAAAAGCTTTGTTTGTAAAATTGTTGCTTAACTTTTTTATTTGGAAACATTTTTGTTTAAAAAATTCATTTAAAAACATTTTGTAGTATTTTACTTAAACAAATTTGTGTTCAAGTATTTTATTTCAACAAAATTTGTTGCAAGTAAAAATATACTTACTTACTTGAACTTTTCGTCAAGTAAATAAAAAATATTTGTACTTGAACATATCAAGTACAAGTATTTTTATACTTACTTAAAAAATTTTTCAAGTAAGTAAAAATATACTTGTACTTGAAATGTGCAAGTATAAATACAAAAATACTTGAAAAAAAATAATATAAGTAAATAAATACTTAAGTATTTACAGGTTTGATTCGAACAAGTGTTTTAAATATTTTTCTATGGCAATTTAAAATTGAATGTAACTTTTTTGTTAATTAATTTAAGAGGGTACTTCTAAGGGAAGAATTTCATGAATTTTTTAATGCTATAATTTAATGAAAAAATAAAAATCATTTAGGTGGGTAGAAAGCTGAGAAACTAACACTCATGACACGAAGATAAGCTCAGAGGTCAAAACCAGATATGGGTCAAATTTAGTACTCGCGGAGGACTTTCAAACAAATTTTTTTTTAAAACGATCGGACATCAAATGACAAAGTTATGAACAAATAACGATTTCGGCGGTACCAAATCGCGACCTAAAAATCTTATATTTTGGCTATGGAACTTTTTCGAGGTAAGCTTTAAAATTAAGCCCGCACAATGGGAACTTTTTTTTTCGACCCGGTCTAATACACACTTCATAGAAATGTAAATGATTTATATTTTTTTTTTTTTACTAAAAATAAGACAATGACCTATCTATTTTATGTACACTAGAGGTGTCCTTAAAAACGAAAATCACCTTTTTATACCTGGTAGGGTCCTATATTGTTTTTTAGTATCTAAAAATGAGTGAGCCAAAATTTGGGGACAATCGGCTAAAAATAACTCGTGCCGAAAATGGATTGAAGTTTTGGGACATTCTTATAAGAATGAAAAACTCGTTTTTTCTAGTTTTTGGAAAAACATTGGTATTTAATATTTTTTGTTAGATTTTTTGTAAAATAATATGAAAATGGTATTAAATTACCTTTTCAAAACGACTAATAAAATTAAAATCGGATGAAAAATAACCATTTTACGAATACATGCCCCAGACCATTGTATGGTTTTTAGAGCCAGAATTTCAAAATTTTCAAAATTTTTAGGCAAAAAAATAGTAAAAATTTAATTTTACTTTATGATCAAATTGAAAACATGTTTAAGATTAAAAATAGCAGATATGGTAGTCAAGCTTTTTTTTTTATTTGGCGCGGGTAGTGATAAAATTTCCGCGGATTCCAAATAAAATGCGTTTTTCTACAATAACACCGCTCAACACTCATTTTCCGGTTTGAATTCTGATGATCAATTTTAGTAGACTTTGATCTCCTGATTCCAAATCTGTTCTCCAAATTTTCCCATCACGTCCAGATTTTTAGTTATTCACGGTTGAAAATGCGAAAAATGACGATTTTTGCATTATTTGAAAGCCTGCACAGCAGCCATTCAGTGGAATACAAATCTGGTATAAAGCGCAAAAGTATAATTTGTCTATGGTCTCCAACATAGAACACAATTTTTTTCAAATTATTAGGTTTGGTTGGGCTTTACTTGCGTTTTAAAATGACTCTGTTAAAATTATCATTTTTGTAAAAAAGATAAGGTAGGTACCTTAGTTTTTTTTGATATTTTTCAAAGAAAAACTAAAAAAAATAAATATTTTACAAATTTAAGATTTCTGTGTTATTTTTCGTATACACCGGAAGCTATAGTAAATGGGTTTAAAAGTCTATAAGAAAGAGTGAACTTTTGCCTAAATTTAGAGCTCATCACAGTAAAGATAGATCATCTGGTTATTGTATTAGAGCCTTTTAAAAATGGTGCTTTTTCTAATTTTTTTGACAGTGTTTTTTTAGAATGCATGTTTGGCCTATAATAGCGCAACAACTTAAAATTTTTTTGATCATATTTTTGAGATCATAGTTCAATTCTACTCTCACGCTTTATACCAAATTTTTATTTCACCCAGCGGCTGCTGTGCAGGCTTTTAAAAAAGGCAAAAATCGCGTTTTTTCGCATTTTCAACCGCGAATAATTAAAATTCTAGACGTGATGGAAAAATTTGGAGCACGAATTTGGAATCAGCGAGTCAAAATCTTTAAAAATTTCATATCAAACTTCAAACCGGAGCCAAAAACCTTCGATTTGTTGAGCGGTGTAATTAAGCAAATTTTTGAAAATTTGTGCTCTATTGTACGGATCGAAGTGTAAAACGTAAATTCTGTAACTTTTGAGAAATCGGATATATGCAGATATTTTGTATTATAGAAATGTATAACGTCTCAAATTTGTCATTTCATCTCGACGAAAAGGGGTTAAAGATGCCCGAATTCTCAAAAAATTTACAGAATTTATGTATTTCACTTCGTATAATACAATACAGAAAATTGTTTCCCATATTTGCTAAATTATTTTAGAAAAACTCATTTTCTTTGGAATCCGCGGAAATTATATCACTACCCACGCCAAATGAAAAAAAAGTTAGACTACCATATCTGTTAGTTTTTATCTATAACATGTATTTAATATAATTATAAAGTAAAATTTATTTTTTTTTATTTTTTTGCCTAAAAATTTTGAAAATTTTAAAATTTTGGCTTTAAAAACCATGCAATGGTCTGGGGCATGTATGCGTAAAATGCTTATTTTTCATCAGATTTGAATTTCTTTAAGCTTTTTAGAAAGGTAATTTATTACCATTTTTATATTACTTAACAAAAAAATTAACAAAAAATATCATGTACCAATATTTTTCAAAAAACTAGAAAAAACGTGTTTTTTCATCAGATAAGAGTGTCCCAAAACTTCAATCCATTTTCGGCACGAGTTATTTTTATCCGATTGTCTCCAAATTTTGTCTCACTCATTTTTAGATACAAAACTACAATTTAGGACCCTACCACGTATTAAAAAGTGATTTTGAAAAATTACCTTAGTCGTTAGGACACCTTTAATGTACACATTCACTGAACTACATATTTATATTTTGCAAAGATGATGGAACACACATGGGGAAAAAATGGGAAAACTTAAACAAAGTGTTTGGAAAAACTACACTGTTCGACACCAAAAACCTTCCAGTAAAATATGGTCTCTTGATTCCTAATCTGCCAGCCACATTTTTTTAGCTCGTGCTGTTATTGAGATATTCGCTGTTAAAAATTCTTGAAAACAAATAACATACCCAGCCACATTTGCCTCCAACATTTAGTTAAGAGACCTAATCAAAAAGTCCCATCTTTAATAACGCCTCCAATTTTTAAAGAATAGTCAGTTCACACACTCAAAGAAAAAAGCTTCATCATAGTGATTATAAGGTTTCATCACTTGCTGTCATCAATTTTGTTGACAAATTTCTTAATGTTGATGAAGCTTTTCTTCAATATAATGAAACATATCATCGAAATTGAAAAAACAAAAGATGACATATTGGCCGTAACTCCCCCTAGAAATATGCATTTGGGTGTAAAAATATTTTTTGCAAAATTATAGGGTAATCGGATGTGGGTAAGGCGTGCCGCATCGGCCCTGAAGTTTGAAAAACGGATTACAAGAGGAAAATATTACTTCCCGAGTAAAAATTTTTGTATGGAGCAATATATGTTCTTATATTATTCCAGATCTGTTAATAGATCCGAGATTTGAAAGATCAGCACTGATCCGAAAAATGGATCGCTAAGATTAGATCAGTTTTAACCGGACGGATACAATTTGATCCGAAAAGTGGGTTTATCTAATTAGATCAGTTTTAATCGGTGGGATACAATTTCATCCGAAAAATGGTTGGATCTTATTAGACCAAGACAAAAAAAAAGATTTTTTTAGCTGGATAAAAAAAGATAAAATTTTATACGAAAGAAAAAAAAATTATTACAAAAAACTTTAGATAAAATTTCATCCGAAAAAAAAAATCTATTTTTAGAACTACATATAATTTTATCCGAACAATAAAATCTATTTTTAGAACTGATAAAGTTTTATCCAAACAATTTTTTTCAATATTAAGATATAAATATATATAATTAAAATTTATTTAAAAAAAAAAAAAAACTTCGAGCGGCGGGGGAATCGAACAGCTACCAACTGTTTTGTAATCGCAATCTCTACCCTCTGACCCAGCGGACGTTGTTAATAAATGACAACTTTAAAAGACTATGTTTTAAAAAAACTTAGAAAATTTTTGAAAATAGTTTATCATATATAATTATATCAAGTATAACTTATATATAATTAAATCCAGTTTATCTTATCGTGTATATGATTGCATCAAATTATATTCGATTTGAATTTGAACAAAATTTTAAAAAAGACTTAGAAAATTTTTGCTAAAATTTGTGATTTTTTTTTTTTTAGTTTATTTGTTGAGCTAATAGGGGATTTAATACTGAGTTCAACAACATGATTTTCATCTTCCAATGCTCTTAACTTTCCAAGTTATAAAGCTTTAAAGTAAAAACGGTTTTTGGCTTATGAGCTTCACATTTTTCATCGGATCCAAATTTTCTTTCTGCCGTTGGATATTTAATAAAAATACCTTTAAAATGGTATAAAACATGTATAAACCTTTTTACTCACCAACGGCCAAATAATGAGTTTTAAGTTTTTTTCGGAAGTTTTTTCAGACAAAAATAATTTTATCTGAAAATTTTGCTAACATAAGTTCAAACCAAATGCACTTTTAATTATTGGCAACAAATAAAGCTTTGATTTGAGCTTGATCTGAGGACTTTAGCTCTCTTAAAACCAGAGATATTGATGGTTAAACATTAAAGTTTAAAATTTTTTTTTTCTTCGTATTAAATAATATATAATTATATCAAAATATAATTATTTTTGAAATATTTTTGTTAAAATTCAGGGATTTTATTTTTTTTTTAATTTGAAAAACGAAAACGCATTAAAAAATCATTTAGATTTAAAAAAAAATTAAAAAAAATATTTTTTTTCTTGACTTAGTCGGGAATCGAACTCAGGGTCCTCAAGAATTATATATTATCATATATGATGCAATATAGAAAGTTATATTACTATATATAAAAAATATTTATTTCTAAATATTATCATAAAAAATAAATTAATCAATATTTTTAAGTTTAGTAAAAAATTAAAGCTTCTAAAACATATTTTCTTTAAAAAAAAAATAAAAAAAAAACAACTTTTTTTCTTAGCTCAGCCGGGGATCGAACCCAGGGTCCCTAGGAACCATATATTAACGTATATGATGTAATATATAAAATTATATAACTATAAATAAATAATAATTAATTTTAGATTTTATCATAAAAATTTAATTATTCAATATTTTTAAGTTTAGAAAAAACAAGAAGCTTTAAAAACATATTTTCTTTTTAAAAAAATTTAAAAAAAAATAGTTTTTTCAGGGTTGAGCCGGGAATCGAACTCGGGGTCCCCAAGCATCATATATTATCTTATATGATCTTATATAAAGTTACACACAACTATTTAAGTAATATGCATTTTTTAAAAATTTAACTTTTAAAATCCAATATGCATTTTTTTAAGTTTTAAAATACAATGGATTAAACATATTTTTTTTTCTATTTAAAAATTTATAGAATTTATATATATTTTAGGTGCTTTGAGAATCATATATAATTATACAAGCTCTCTTGTATACTTAAATAAAAATATATATGATGCAACATTAAAATAAAATATTGAAATACTGTCATATAAAAGTATGAATAATTATATATAAAATATTGTGAAAGAAAAAAATATTTTTTGCCTTATACAATTGTATAACATTTTATATGGCGTTACATGTGCCACCATTTAAAATTATATATAAAGTTTAAAAAAAAAAAATATATTTATATGGTACCTTACAAAACTATATACGGTATCTCATAAGCCATTTATAATTATATCTTTGATAATATTTAAAAAATAAATGTTTGATGCCATGTACAGTTTTATATAATTGTATATAGAGTTATATGTGCGACCATATATAATTATATTTGAAAAAAAATTTTTTCGTTATTTAAGATGGAACCATATATAGTTTTAAATGGTTTCTTGTAAGTCATATATAATTTTAAATGGTTTCTTGTAAGTCATATATAATTACACTCAGAAAATTATGTAAGTTACTACATGTTGGTTGTTTGTATATTTTACAGTAGTAAGTTGTTTTCAACTACAAAGTCAGTTGTTTTTGTATGAAAAATATCAATCAACTATTTCTGTTAGTTATTTTAAGTCGTTTTTTGAATAACTAACAAAAAAGTACTGTAATGTAGTAACAGTCATTTAAAGTAGTTAATTTTTTTATCTCTAAAAAATTTTCAAAGTTTTTTTCCAAAAAATAAAAATAAATTTTCGTTTTTTTTATTTTTCACAACTTAAAAAAAAAAAATGGAAAAAATTTGATCTTCAATTTTTTTCTGAAAAATTTTTTGACAAAAAAAAATATATATGATTATTTTATTTTTACTACATGTTAGTTGTTTTGACAACAAATGTAAGTAGTTTTTACTACATAGGTCAGTTGTTTTTTGTCAGTTAAAATAACTAACATTGTTGGTTGATTTAACTGAAAAAGTAGTTGACCCCAAAACAACTTACAAAGTAGTTATTTTAACTGACATTTTCAGTTGATTTTACTAACATAATTTTTTGAGTGTATATATATAATGATATTGGATTTTTTTAAATATGCTGGCATACGTTATTTGATATTAAGTCACATATAAATATGTATGCAATCAGATTAAGTTATATGTGTCACATATGATTATGTCTCCCACATGTATTTATATATTAATATGGTTATCATTAGATGTAATTTTATATAACTCCATTTAAAAAATTTGGAAAAACTCAATGCGAGATATAATTATATACTTTGTTTAATATGAAAACACATTATTTCATATGGCTATATATACATACATCAAATAATGTAAAATTATATGTATTCATTTTTACTCGGGTTTTTTTAATTTTCTCAATTTGTTTGATATTTTGAGTAAAGTTTGAATTCAAATGGTCACTGAATTTTGATTAAGAGTTAATTGTCTATCAAATAAGGTATTAAAAATTACAATCGGTTGAAAACAAGCCGTGTTATTACAACTTCCCCCGGCAACTAACGTGTGGCAGAGCCCCATTTTTGAAATTTATTGAAATTATCTACTGTAAGAACATATTTTTATTTTTCAAGCTTCAATGTACTAAGATGATGAGTATTTATCAATTGTTGCTAACTTGTTTTAATTTGATGCTAAAAAGTAGGGATGTCGCGAATAGTGTATTCGGCATTTTACCGAATATTTACTATTCGGTATTCGGTTGGAACCGAATACGAATATTTGCCGAATAATTTAATTATTCATACGCCTGTATTTTACCTATGTAAAATATTAAAAAAAAGTACCAGATTAAAAGACAACAACAAAATTGACACTATTTTTCTGATACCTTAACAATACGAATTTTAATCAAGTGCTCAAGTTTTTTTTGTATAAAAAACAAACTGAAATTACTACGAAAAAGAGTCAAACGTTAATAAAAAGTGTTTTTTTAACTAATTTAAATTTTGCCGAATATTCGGCAAACTGTTAACGAATATTTATTTAACCGAATATTCAAAAAACATGCCGAATACCGAATAGTGACGAATATTCGCGACATCCCTACTAAAAAGGTCTGAATTTTTAAGCACTGTTTTCAAATCTCCAATTTAAAACATTTTTTTTTTTGGTAAAGAAATTTAAAAAAAAAAAATAAACTATTGGACTTTAAGGTTTTGTTAAACACATAAAGGCAAATAACCCCTCCAAAAATTGAAGGCATTCCTTTTTCCATTTGGCTACTTTAGCCATTTGATTTTGGCGGATTTTGGGAAAACTGTGATTTTTGTCACTTTTTTAGCTTTTAGGATTTTTTTTAATTTTTTTTTTAACAAACTTCATATGTTTTCGCCCGGATTATTATAACACAAGGTAGAGTACTTCAATACTTTAATAAGGGAAAAATTGAGGTATTACAAATTAAACCTGTTAAAGGTCAAAGGTCAAATTTTAGAAGATTTTAAATTTTTAAACATTTACATGTATTTCTGAGCGGATATTAATGAAAATACTTAATATTATTTGACAAGGTCTAAAAATAAGTTTGTATTTAAATTCAGAACATTAACCCTAAAGTGATGTTGGGATCAATATGACCCTAGATAAAAATAGGCCGTGAAATAAAGAATACATTTTAATGTTTTACATACATTCTTAGAAATTATTGCGAAAAAAAACATGTGTACCGTACATTTCTGAATAGGTTCTATGGATAGCCCTATGGAACTAAGAAAATTGCGTTTTAGGTTTTTTAAATTTTTCAAAAACTGGGCTTGGGAGGCGTGGTCAAATATTGGAAAAATGGTCAAGTTTGTGCCGAGTTGCCTTGTTTAAATATTTATCAAATTAAAACGGAATGTACCACAATCTCAAAAATGTACATTCTTGTATAGCTTTGTATGGGCTATTGACCAAATTTTTTTTTTTTTTAATTTTCAAAATCTGTTGTGAAATTTTACTTTTTTTTTAAAGTCAATTTAAAAAAATCCGGCAACTTTTTTTTTTTTTTAGTTAAAATGTTTGTCTATCCACACAAAAAAATTCAGACATGTGTTTTTTGTTTTTTTTTCGAGTAAATCGCATTTGAATTTTGAATTTCATAACAATTTAGCAAGGTTGGCAATCGAAACGAATAACGGTATCGATATCGGTATCGTTTTTTTTATTTATTTCGGTATCGGTATCGGTTACGGTATTTGAGTTAAATCGGTTACGGTATTACCGATACCGAAACGTCAATACCGGTACGTACCTGTATTACCGAGAAAAATGCTAAAAATATAAAAACGTATAAAAACTTAAAATAAAATATTTTTTTTGCAATTTTAATACTAAAGTCGTATTTACCTATTTATTTTTAGCATTTTTGCTAAAATGCCCTCTAAAATGTGAAAAAACTTAAAAGAGCGTTTTTAGGGGTTCAACGTTGCCGGACCACACCTACAAAATGGGGCGAGCCGAGAAAACTGTAATTTTTTTATACCTCTATGCAAAAACAAGTAGAAAAGCTAAATTCGACTTGCCCGAATCCATGAATACCCTCCACAATGGCCTTTTAAAGTGATAGTTAATTTGCTAACGTGAAAAAAATTAACAATTTTGATTAGAAATATATTATTTTGAGTAAAACACTTTTATTAGTCATTTTTGAAAAAAAAAATAAAAAAATTTTTTTGAGTGTAAAATTTTTTCGAATGTAAGTTTTTTTTTTGTTTTTGTGTAAAAATATTTGTGAGTGACAAAAATACTTGGTAAAATATTTTTCTGACTCTTCAATGTTTTTAAAGCTGGCTTAACGGTGTTTCTTCAACACGTGAATTAAAAGTGAAACCAATCTGAAATTTACGGTTTTCTTAATAACTTTTGAACCACTGGACCGATTTTGCTATTCAATACCAACCAAGTTTTTTTGTTGGTGTTATTTGGAAAAATAGGTCTTCCCTGTCTATACAAGATCACATTCAAAACTATTGCAAAAAATTTTTTTTCGCGAATTATGGGACTATTAAGTAATAAAAAATCATCAAATCGTTACTTTATTAGCGATTTCTACGAATTAAGCCACTTCTGAAAATTATACTATGGTGAAAAACCTTCTGCTAGTATTCCAAATACCTCCCCCGAATTCCTATTATCAAAAAAATCTTTGGCACCCACATCGCGGATTAAATAAAAATCCCAAAAAAACAATATTAACGAAAGGGGTCCAGAAAGTTTCTATTGGGAGTGAAAATTTCGTGAAAATCAATAATTTTCTTCTGCTCCCGCATCGCGGTTGAAGTATGTTTTTTTTTTGGAAATTTTTACTTAATCTACGATGTGGACGCCCAAAGATTTTTTTGATTTTTATGAGACTTTGGGGAGGCATTTGGAGCACGATTTTTCATTTACAAAAACCAAAAAAATTACAAACTTCTATTAATTTTTTTTTTTTTTAACATGTTTTTTTAGGAAAAACCGTTTCAATACCGGTACGTACCGGTACCGAAGGAAAAGGTTTTTGGATACGGGTATCCGATACCAAAACTGAGTTTCGGTATTAGTACCTGTATTCAATTTAAAGGGTTTTGAAACGGATAACGGTATTGAAAAGGTATCGATTGCCAACATTGCATTTAGTAATTTGCTTTAATTTTCTTGTTTCAACGTAGCGTATGAATAATATTTATGCAAATATTCAATACTCATTCGCCATGTTAAAAAAAGAAAAAATAAGCAAATTTAAAAATTGTTATGAAATTTAATGTCCAAATACGATTTTCTCGAAAAAAAACGAAAAACAAATTTCTGAATTTTTTTGTGTGGATAGAAAAACATCTAAACTTTCAAAAAAATTAAAAAAAAAAAAAGTGGCCGGATTTTTGATAAATTGACTTTTTTGAAAAATGGAAAATTTCAGAACTGGTTCTGACAATTTTCCAAAAAAAAAAATTAAGTCGATAGACAAAACTATTCAAGAATGTAAATTTTTGAGATTGTGGTGCATTCCGTTTTAATTTGATAAATATTTAAACAAGGCAACTCGACACAAATTTGACCATTTTTCCAATATTTGACCACGCCTCCTAAGCCCAGTTTTTGAAAAATTGAAAAACCAAAACACAATTTTCTTAGTTCCATATAGGGCTATTCATACAACCTATTCAAAAATTCACGGGACACATGTTTTCTGTAGCGGGGCATTTGGTGTGGAATGCCTCATATGTATGTAATGAAAATAAAAGTTTATACACTCACCGTTATCGGTAGCCTCAACCTCATCGCCAATATTCACTTTATTGATGCTCGCCAATAGATTTACTTTATCCTGACGTTCTTTACGTGTTAAACGCACCATGACCACTACAATTTATAACAAGCACAACAATAATAATACTACTGAGACGAAACCGTTATTATTGCAATATCCACTCTAAAGTAATTGATTTCAATTCATATAAACCACAGGATGGATGGATGTACAATAACAGAATGGAAGGGAATGGATATGGGTATGAAAAAAAGCAATAAAATCAAAGGAAAGTTTTATGTGTTGGTTTTGCTAGTGTAGGTAAACAGGCCAAGAGAGTGTACTACATTGATTTACTGTATCAGCAGGATAGATGTGGAAGAAAAGTGATGATGTTGATGACGCACGATTTTAATTTAAAATTTCTTTTTATGTAAACTTTTTTTTAATTTTCTTTGTTTTTTTTTTTTTAATTAAGAATATTTTCTTGTTTTTTGCTATGATTTGCTTCACTGGCTTTGCATAATTTTATTCTTCTAGTTTTTACTTCTTTTATTTTATAAACTTTAGAAATTATTAATTTCCGTGAATTTTCATTAAATTTTCATAAATGCTTTACGCAACAATCTGTTGCCTTTTTTAGCTTTTACACATGCATATTTTTTTATAATTAATACATTTTCTTGTTTTTATTAATATTGTGTATACAAATTTGTTTTTTTTTTTTTTTTTGTTACTTTGCTTTACACTGTTCATACGCCCCGGAAACTTAAGTTAACACAAAGTACAAGTGTTTTTTAAAATATGGCCAATAAGAAAAACTAAACATGTAGCTTTAACTTGCAGAGATGTACTATTTACTAAAAACACTAACATGAAAATAAATAACAAACTTAAAAAATAAATAGCAAGAGAAGCACTGAGAGATTGAGAAAATACCAACTGTCACTGTAAACTTTAAAAGTACAGAATGTACAGAAATTTCAACATTAAACCGGAAACAGAGTTGTATTTATTATAGAAAATAAAATCAACATGGTGGCTTTTATTTTTTTTAATATTCAGTGTTGCCAGAAATATGTTAGGTCATGTTAATCCCAGGAAAATTTTCCAGATTCCTTTAAGCCCCTATGACACCACATTTTTTTTGTATTTTATTTTTTATTAATTGATAGAATGAAACAGCAAAAGAAGAAATGAAAAAGAAACATAAAATAAACAAACAAATAGTGATGATTACTTTCATTTAAATAAAAACCCGCTGAATAAATACCAAAAACCGTCAAAAAAGCAAAAAAGTCGCTTCATTTAATGAAAAACCGAAAAGTTGGCAACACTTAATATCATTAATGCGTAAATGTCCAAAAAATATGTAAAATTTTTACATTTTTTTTGACATTCAATCATTTGATAACCAAATTAATCGATAACACAAGAATAAAATTTGACGTTTACTGTTTTTTTTTAGTTTGCTTTTACTCTTCACACTTGTTCAGGTTTCCTATGGTGATATATTTGCACTGTTCACATAAATTTCATCAATACAAAAAAAATGTAGTGTCATAGGGGCTTTATCCCCAATTTTGTTGTGTTTCTTTATAAAGAAAAATTTAAATATAAGCGTTTTGAAAATACAATTTCGGAATACAACAAAAAGTTTTGAGATATTTTTGTTAAGAAATTCGTTGGTTTTAATTTTAAATTTTCAAACCAATAAATCCTTTTAAAAATGTTGTACTAATATTATTAATTCTAACATAGCTGATTTAAGAAAAATAATTTGTTTTATATTTAAAAAATATATTTTATTTTATAAATGTTCCGATCTTTAAATTAAACATGCTACCCACTGTGATATACATAGATGTATAGTTGATTATGGCACTTATTTTTGGAATAGGATGTTCTTTAGGATGGCAGCGAAATGTATAGGGATTTTTTTAAATTGAATATCGTCGGGGCGGAATATTATGCCACATGGTCTCAAACTGATGTAGGAAAAAATTTGAACCAAATCGGATGATTTTAACCCGTGCTTCTTTGAGGTCAAAGTTCACAAGGTAAAAAAATTCCATACAAGCAAACAAAATTTTTTTTTTACATTTTATTTTTTTATTTTTGAATGTTATGCCTTTATGAAACTTGCCTTTTTTAAGTTACATGTTGCTGCATTTATTAGGGGTTTTCTATGGAAATTACGATAAATTAAAAATTTTTGGTTGAAGTTATCGAAATTTGTATAGAAAACTCCTATGAAATGCAACAACAACTAACTTGAAATTGAGGCTGGTTGAGGCTAATAGACAATTTTCTATAAAAAATTTCTCAAAGGCAATTCTTTTATAGAAAATTTCTAATGGACAATTTTTCTATAGAAAATTTCTCAAAGACAATTTTTTTATAGAAAATTTCTGAGAAACAATTTTTCTACAGAAAATTTCTGAAAGAAAATACTTCTATAGAAGATTTCTAACCGAAAATTTTTCTATAGAAATTTTTTCAAATACAATTCTTCTATAGAAAATTTCTGAATGACAATTTTTCTATAGAAACTTCCTGAACAAAAATTCTTCTATAGAAAATTTCGGAAAGAAAATTTTTCGATAGAAAATTTCTGGAAAATAATTTTTCTATAGAAAATTTTTGACAACAATTTTTCTATAGAAAATTTTTTAAAGACAATTTTTTTATAGAAAATTTCTCAAAGACAATTTTTCTACAGAAAATTTCTCAAATACATTTTTCTTTAAAAAATTTCTCAAAGACAATTTTTCTATAAAAAATTTCTCAAAGATAATTCTTTAATAGAAAATTTTTAAAGATAATTTTTGTATAGAAAATTTCCCAAAGACAATTATTCTACAGAAAATTTCTCAAAGACAATTCTTTAATAGAAAATTTTTTAAAACCAATTTTTCTATAGAAAATTTTTTAAAGATAATTTTTCTATAGAAAATTTCACAAAGATAATTTTTCCATAGAAAATTTCTAAAAGGCGATTTTTCTATAGAAACTTTCTGCAAGACAATTCTTCTATAGAAAATTTTTCGATAGTAAATTTCTGGAAGACAATTTTTCTATAGAAATTTTCTGGAAGACAATTTTTCTATAAAAAATTTCTGAAAGACAATTTTTCTATAGAAAATTTTTGAACGACAATTTTTCTATAGAAAATTTCTCAAACAATTTTTACACATAGAAAATTTCTCAAAGATAATTCTTTAATAGAAAATTTTTTAAAGATAATTTTCTATAGAAAACTTCCAAAAGACTATTATTCTACAGAAAATTTCTCAAAGACAATTCTTTAATATCAAATTTTTTAAACATAATTTTTCTATAGAAAATTTTTTAATGATATTTTTTCTATAGAAAATTTCTGAAAGGCAATTTTTCTATACAATATTTCTCAAAGACAATACAGAAACTTTTTCAAAGACAATTTTTCTATAGAAAATTTCCCAAAGATAATTTTTCTATAGAAAATTTCTGAAAGACAATTTTGCTATAGAAAATTTCTCGAATACAATTTGTTAACAGAAAATTTTTTAAAGATAATTTTTCTATAGAAACTTTTTCAAAGACAATTTTTCGATAAAAAATTTCTCAAAGACAATTTTTTATAGAAAATTTCTGAGAGACAATTTTTCTACATAAAATTTCTCAAAGACAATTTTTCTATAGAAAATTTCTCAAAGACAATTTTTATATAGAAAATTTCTCAAAGACAATTTTTCTATGACAAATTTCTGGAAGACAGGGTTCTATAAAAAATTTGTTAAAGACAAATTTTCTGCAGAAACAGACAATTTTCTATAGAAAATTTCTCAAAGACAACTTTCTACAGAAAATTTCTCAAAGACAATTTTTTTATAGAAAATTTCTCAGAGACAATTTTTTTATAGAAACTTTCTCAGAGACAATGTTTCTATACATAATTAGTCTTTAAAAAATTTCTGAGCCAATTTTTTTTTTTTAGAAATTTTCTATGGAAAAATTGGCTTTTAGAAATCTTTCATAGAAAAATTGTCTTTCAAAAAATGTTCTATAAAAAAGAAATTTTTGATAGAAAAATTTGTCTGTTAGAAATTTTCTAAAAAAATTGTCCTTTCGAAATTTTCTATAGAAAAATTGTCTTAAAAATTTTCTATAAAAACCATTTTTATCAGAAATTTTCTATTGAAAAATTGTCTTTTAGAAATATTTTATAGAAAAATTGTCGCATGGAAATTTTCTATAGAAAAATTGTCAGTTAGAAAATTTCTAAAGAAAAATTGTCTTTTAGGAAGTTTCTATAGAGAAACTGTCTTTCAAAAATTTTCTATAGAAAAATCGTCTATCAGAAATTTTCTATAGAAAAATTGTCTTTTAGAAATTTTCTATAAAAAATTGTCTTTCAGAAAATATCAATAAAAAAGTTGTCTTCGGAAAAAAGTCTCAGATTCTGAGACAAGTTTTCTATAGAAAAAGTCCAGTTTATGAGACAACTTTCTATAGATGAAGTCTTAGATTCTGGAACAATTTTTATGCAAAATAATTATTATACAAAAATTGTCTATATTTTTGTATAGAATTTTTCTACAGAAAAATTGTCCAAGAATCTCACTTTTTTTAAAGAAAGATTATATCGGAATCTGATTCTTAACTTGTTTTCATGCAGCCACATGTATTTGTCCACAGGATCGCCAGCATGCTTATTAATGGGGATGCTTTTAAAGCTTTGTCTGTTTCACGCTTTACATCATAATGCTGATCAAGGAAGAGGGGTCCCCAATACAGTGAAGGCTGGGGGGTAATTATGTAACTTGATAGTCGTCAATCGTATCGTTTCAATCGTTATTCCATTACCATATAGTGTCATTTTATGGTAATAGAATAATGAGCTAACGATGACGATTATCAAGTTACATAATTAGCCCCCTGGTTTTAAGATTATTGTTGGCATCTTTGTGTTATCGATAGTACTAAAAAATGCAACTCTGTGATATATCAAAAAAAGTACCAAATGATTTGACATAAGCTGATTACACCGCAATTTGCAAAAGAGGCACATTTTAATAGCTGCTGAAAAATAAATTGATTTACGTGGTTATATTAAAAATAAAATTTAATTCTTTACATATTTTAAACTAAAATCATGCCAGACGAAGTCCAACAAAATTTTGTACGTGGTTTTATAGACTACTTGAAGAAACAAATAGACTCGCAAGCCTTCACGCCTGATGCACAAGAAAGTTGTGAAGTAGCTATACAATGTCTGCAAGCAGCCTTTGATCTAGGTGAAGAAGAAGCCGAAGAACAAACACAGACTTCAGCAGCTCCAGGGGATACTACTGCTGCTGGCGCAGGCACAAACGTTAAGACAAAAGAGGTTGGATTGTTTGATCTTTTTGAAATGCACTTTTTAGAAAAGAATCCAGAAAATTTAAAAATGGCCGAGACCATTAAAAATGAGGGCAATCGTTTGATGAAGGATGGTAAATATAATGAAGCACTACTGCAATATAATAGGGCAATTACCTACGATCCCAAGAATCCTATATTCTATTGTAATCGCGCGGCCGCTTATATACGATTGGGTGATAATGATAAAGCCATAATTGATTGCAAGTCAGCTCTGGTCTACAATCCCAATTATGGTAAAGCTTTCGGACGTCTTGGTATTGCCTATTCCAATTTGGGTAAATATGAAGAGGCCCAACAGGCTTATGCCAAGGCAATCGAATTGGAACCGGATAATCAGGATTATCGTAATAATTTGGAAGTAGCACGTAACGCACGCAATCATACCAATACTGGTATGATACCCCAACTGACAGAGGGCCTTAATGCTATGCTAACCAATCCTGCCGTCCGCAATATGTTTAGTAATGCTGAAATCGATTTAGAGTCACTACAATCAATGTCACAAAATCCTATGGTTATGAATGCAATTGGCCAACTCTTTTCGGGTATGCAAGGCGGTGGTGGACCAGGTATGCCCGGAGCTGGTGGTCCTAATGCTATTCCTGCTATGCCCAATGATATGCTGCAATTATTCCAAGGATTTGCTCAACAATTGTCAGGGGCTGCTGCCGGTGTTAATCCAACACAACAAAATCCAGGCAATAATCCTCCAAACAATGATCAACAACAACCACCACCAACAAATTAAAAAACATGCATTTTTGCTTTGCGATTTATGTTTTAAGTATTTGTAACTGAACCTTTTTTTAATTATTACTTAAGAAAATATTAATTAAAAATTACAAAAAATATTTAATCAAATATACGAAATATAATTGGAAAAAACTCAAAAATATCTATGAAAATTCTAAAGTCCAAATTTAATAAAAAAATTATAATTTTAAGTTGAATAATAACAACTTCAATTATAATTTTAAATGAAAAAATTGCAAAAACTAAGAATATATCGATTAACATTGAGAAAGCATCACAAAATTTTTAATAATATTACAAAAATTAAGTGGTTTTCAAAATTTATTTATTAAATTTCAGATTTATCATTAGATGTTTAAAAACAACTACTAACTATTATTATATGTTTTTTAGAAAATTTAATTTTTTTTTCAGAATTTTCAATTCTAGTTCAGAAATTTTCTATTTAGAAATTATAAATTGTCTAATTGGTCTTGAAGTGGTTAAGTAAAATTTCACTATCATGAAATAATGTAATTGGAATTACAAAATAGTTAAAAAATATATGCATAATAAAAAATCTAATAACATTATAGAAAATCTCAAGTAAAGAAAATATTAATTGAACATAAAAAAAATATAGAACTTAAATATGAATTTATTGGCCCTTACCACAAGAAAACAAAAAGTCTATTTTAAGTTTTATTTCAAATTTCAAATTTTCAATACATTTTTTGAAAGTCGATTTTAAAAACAAAAAGAATTTATATGGAAAAAAAATTAAAAGCTCATTTTAAATTTATTTTATTTTCTTGTGGTAAAGCTGATTAATTTCATTTGATTTTAAAAATTTAAAATTTTCATCACTTTTAAAACTGTTGTTGTGTATTATTTGAAGACTAGAACGTGTTATTAATATTTTCTGATCATTAATTTAAATATTTAATAGTTTTTAATTAATTTTCACTGGAGGTTATTGTGGAATTCGATTCGAAAGAAACTGTTTGAATTCGTAAAATTTATCGAAATTCTTTTTAAAAAGATTTTTTGTTTTTAGACTTATAGAGTAAATTTTATATTCGAAAAAAAATTCTCGAAAAATAATTAATTTTAGGTACTTTATATTGGACACAAAAATTTCGTTCGAAAAGTTCTTCTCGGATCGTATTACACAATAACCCCTTTGGGGTGATGTATTTCGATTCGAAAAGAAGAGCTGTTTGACCGACATTTTTGGTTTCAATTTGAAGTAAAAAAAAATATTTTTTTTATCCGTGCGAAAATCCTTTGGCATATAAAGTTTATCCCTTCATTCTAAAAAGATAAAAAAAAGGATCAACTTTTTGCGAATTCCTTTTGTATCGAATTACACAAAATAACCTGAAGTTTTTAAATTAAAATATTTGAAATTTTTGAATTTAAAATACATATTTCTTTTTAATTACAATTAAAGAAAGGTTTAGCTGACATGGTTGTATTGCGAAAGATTTTGTAAACATTTATATGACAGATCTATAAATGACAAATGCTTTATGCGAAATATTACAATTAATAATCGGATATGTGATAGAAATCAAAAATTAAAATTTCAATCTTTCTTTCACAACTTTTCAATTCACATGAAAATTTCCGAATCACATGAAAGTTTAGTGTTTTTTTGATCACCTTTTCATTCCAAGTTAAAATCGAACAATTTAAATTTAAAAATTATAAGGAAAAAAACGCATTCGTTTTTCTTTCACTAAATTTTATTTATGTGAAACAAAACGAAAAAGAAATTCGTATGTGAAATCTAGAACACCAAAAAAAATCGGAAATTTTCATTTTCACATTTTTAATTACTTTTTTTGGAACAGCGGCCTTAGAATATTTTTTTTTCTTAAACACATTTACAGGCCTCTGTTCTGTCTTTCACAACTTTTCAATTCACATGAAAATTTCCGAATCACAAAAAACAAGTTAAGTGTTTTGTTGATCACGTTTTCGTTCGAAGTTGAAATCGAATAATTTAAATTTAAAAAATTACAAGGAAAAAAGTGCATTCGTTTTACTTTCACCAAAATTTATTTATGTGAAATAAAACGAAAAAAAAAAATCGGATATGAAATCTGTTGTTATATGTATGTATTTTAAATCTACTTTGTATTTCAACATTATTAATTTTTGATCATGTAGTTTTTGTTAATTGTGTTTTGTAAAATTTATTTTTTCCTCACTTCAAATTTTTTCTTCAAATAAATAAAATCGTTTTTGGGATCTTTATAATTGTATTTGTGTTTTTAATAAATTAAATACAAAATATACAATAGGTTATGGGCCCAGATCCCATAGCGGTGTAAAAGATTTATAAAAAATAATTCAAAACGTATTGTTGGAAGCTGTTAAGAAAACAAAAAATTTTTTGAAGTATCCGGTTGTATTAATTGGTGAATGCAAGAATTATGAATTCGTATGCTGGTAGAATCCCGTTGTTTAACGGAACCAATTATGGTACCTGGAAGGCGCAAATGGAAGCTGTATTACATAAAGCAAGATTGTTGAATATTGTGGTGGGTCTGGAAAAGAAACCAAAGGTAAAGAAACTTCCAGAAGCCCCAACAGCGGCGCAAACAGCAGAATACGACCAATCAATAATAACTCTTCAAAAGTTCGTGGAAAAAGATATGGATGCGAGAGCAGAATTGTTGATGGCTTTAGAGCCGAATATTGTTACTATGGTCAAGAATTTTCAATCTTCTTTTGAAATTTGGCAGTACCTTCAAGAAACGTATAATCGTATGTCGATGAGAAGAAAAATTGAATGTTACCGTAAGTTACTCAATATGAAAATGGGGGATAACCAGTCTATTTCACAGTTTTTAATTGATTTTGATGTGTGCATTTCATGTTTTTTGGAAATGGGTATTGATGTTGATGAGGATCTTGTTAGCGTTGTTTTGCTGGATGCACTACCAGAAAGATTTTCAGCTATAAAAGCGGCTGTAGATACTGCAAATGAGTTTCCAAAAGTAAATGTTTTGAAGGCAAGATTATTAGAACTCGGGGATAAGGAAGAAGAAACTCCAGATGCTGCTATGAAAGCTAAATCATTCCCAAGAAATCGTCAAGAAAGAGGTAACAAAAGTAAGAATAATCAAAATAATCAAGATCAAGGTATGTGTAAATCAAATTTTACTTTTAAATGTTTTCGATGCGGAAGGAAAGGTCATAAAGCGAAAGACTGTAAGACCAAAATGGAAAGCACAAAGTGCGTAAATGAAACAGCAATAACTACAACTGAAAATGCTTTGTCTGCTAATTCAAATCAGATTTGGATTGTTGATAGTGGTGCCTCGTCCCACATGTGTACTCAAAAGGCTTGTTTTAGAAATATAGATACAAACTATAGCGGTAAAATACGATTAGCAGATGATAAAGAGTTAGATATAAAAGGCATTGGACAAGTGTCAATAACTGTGAAAGTAAATAGACATGAGGAGAAATTAGTTCTCAACAAAACTCTATTCGTCCCCGACTTACGTAGTAACTTAATATCGACTAGTAAATTGACCGATAATGGCTGTAAAGTTATTATGGAAGGAAATAATGTACTTGTTTCAAGAAAAGGAAAAGAATTATTAGAAGGCTTCAAGAAAGATAGTATTTATGTAGTACAAGTGGTCCAAAACACTGACGATACAGCGAACATGGTTAGAAAGTATGATGAAAGGGAAATGGAATTGTGGCATAAAAGGTATGGTCACTTAAATATCTCTCAATTACAACAATTGGAGGGAAATGATATGGTAAAAGGTTTACCAAAGTTTAAGAATGTTCAAATCGATTGTGTATCGTGCATTCAAGGTAAACAGAGTCGTTTACCGTTTCCACATAAAAATGAGAAGTCGTCAGACGAAGTGCTAGGTCTCATACATACTGATCTATGTGGTCCAATGAGGAAAGAATCGTTGGGTGGTTGTTTGTATTTCGCAACTTTTATTGACGACTATTCCCGGAAAGTTTACGTTTATTTCATTCGACATAAAAGTCAGTATCTTGAAAAATTCAAAGAATTTAAAAATATGGTAGAAACTGAAACCGGAAAGAAAATAAAGATGATACGCAGTGATAATGCTGCAGAATTAGTTAGTCGTGAGTTTACGAAATTTTTGAAAGATAACGGTATTCAACGACAGTTAACGGTTCAGTACACACCCCAACAAAATGGCGTTGCCGAAAGGATGAATCGAACGTTAGTCGAAATGGCTCGTTGTTATATGCTAGAAGCAGGTTTACCTACAGGCTTGTGGGGGGAATTGATAATGACTTCGGCATATATAAGAAATCGCTGTCCCACAAAGTTAAACGGAATGAAAACTCCTGAAGAATTATGGTGTGGTAAAAAACCAATAGTTAAGCATTTCCGTCGTATTGGTTGCAAGGCTTTCGTGCTAGACAAAAAATCAAGTAGATCAAAGTGGGATGCTAGAAGTAATGAGTTTATTCTTGTTGGTTATTCAGACGAATCTAAAGCTTATAGACTTTGGAAGGCAGGTACAAAAACTATTGAGAAAAGTAGAGACGTTAAATTTTTAGAAAGTGAACTTTGTGATTATGAAGGGATTAATGAACAACAGCATTTTTATGAATATGTTCCAGCACAAAACTTTCTACAAGATAAATGTATTGAAGACCCTATAGAAAATTTAGAAGAATTTCTCGACAGTTTAGAGAATATTAACGGTGAACAACCAGTTCATAATGAACAACCTATTCAAGCCATTGAAAATGAAAACCAGGAAATAGAAGATACTCAGCCCAGTGTTCCGAAAGATGCTCCAGTTGAATCAATAAAGCAAAGACTTCGATCGTGGACTTCTAAAAAAGGACAAGAATCGGCCAATGCCGTACAGAATGTTGTCGATCCGAAAACAGTGATCGAAGCGTTAAATTCGGATCATTGCGAAGATTGGTATAAAGCAATGGAAGATGAATATAAATCGTTAAGAAAAAATCAAACGTGGATATTAACAGATTTACCAAAAGGCCGAAAACCAGTCGGTTGCAGATGGGTTTTTAAATCGAAAATTAGACCCGATGGTACCATTGAAAAACGTAAAGCGAGATTAGTTGCCAAAGGCTATTCTCAAAAGTATGGCCTAGATTATGTTGATACATTTGCACTAGTTGTCCGTCAAACATCTCTTAGGTTGTTATACGCTTTGTCCGTGGAACATAATTTAAAACTTCGTCAGTTAGATGTGTCTACTGCATTTTTAAACGGAAATCTAGATGAAGAGATATACATGGTACACTAAGAAAATTATGTCATTAACTGTTTGTAGGTTATTTTAAAAAGTAATCAGTAAAGTCATTTTAAAAGAAAAATCACTTATTTTATAAAGGATTTAATTTTTTTACTGTTTCTGTAGTTTAAAAAAAATAATTTACTGTATTAAAAACGAATTTTCTGTTACATTTAATTTCGGCAGTAAAAAATTTCTTCTATAGTTTTACTGTTTTTCAATACAAAATAACTGAATATTCACTAGTTTTTTAATGTTTTGGTTAGTCATTAAATTAACATTTAAAATTGACTGTAATGTGTTTTTATTTTAAATGAAAAAACAGTGGAATGGTTTTTAAATAAAATTTCATTTGTTTTAAGTGAATATTCACTGGAATTTACCTACATAATTCTTTGAATGTACAACCAGAAGGTTTTATTCAGGAGGCAACTGAAGCAAAAGTATGTAAGTTGCAAAAAGCAATTTATGGTCTTAAACAGGCAGGAAGACAGTGGTTCAAGAGAATTGATTGTGAAATTTCGGGTTACTACAATCAAAATATGATCAATGTATATATTACATTCGTGATGACAAAAAATCAATGATTGTCGCGTTATATGTGGATGATATAATAATCGCATCAAATGATAATGATTTAACAAATATGTTTGTTAAGAAATTACAGGATAATTTTGAAATTCGTGATATGGGTGTTCCAAGGCACTGCATCGGTCTAGAAGTAGACGTAAAGGATGATAAAATTTCAATTTCACAACCTGGTTATATTTCAAACATCGTTAAAAAATATGGATTCGAAAACTGCAAACCCGTCAAAATACCAATGCAAGCAAAAATAAAACTAGAAAAAGAACCAACAATTTCGGGGGAAGCAGAAAAGGTTGATGAAAAATTATATCAGGAAATTATTGGATCTTTACTTTATTTGTCGTTGTATAGTAGACCTGATATATCGTGCGCAGTTAGTATGCTGTCACAGTTTTCGAAAGATCCGCGTAAACAACACCTCAATGCAGCTTTTTATGTCATTAAATATTTAAATTCTACTAAAAATGCTGTATTGACTTATAAGAAAAGTGGTTTACCACTTGAAGGCTTTTGTGATGCCAATTGGGCTCAAGACGTAAATGATAGAAAGTCTCAATCAGGTTTTTGCTTTTTACTCGCAGGTGGTCTTGTGTCTTGGGAATCTAAGAAGCAAAAGGTCGTAGCAACATCGAGTGCCGAAGCAGAATATGTTGCTCTAACAGAAGCTGCAAAAGAAGCATCATATCTGCGCTACATACTAGATGAACTTGGGTATTCAAGTCAGTCACCAATAGTAATTAACACCGATTCGCAAAGTGCACAACAGATGGCTAAGTTTGGTGCTCATCACTCTCGTACGAAGCATATCCATTATAAGTACCATTTTATACGGGAAGCTATTGAGGGGAAGATTATTGAGTTGCAGTATTTACCTACTGGTCAAATGTTAGCGGATGTTCTTACTAAACCTGTACCAAAAGTTAAACATGTTTTTTGTTCTGATAATTTTGGAATTGTATTAAATTCATAATGTTGAGGAGGCATGTTGTTATATGTATGTATTTTAAATCTACTTTGTATTTCAACATTATTAATTTTTGATCATGTAGTTTTTGTTAATTGTGTTTTGTAAAATTTATTTTTTCCTCACTTCAAATTTTTTCTTCAAATAAATAAAATCGTTTTTGGGATCTTTATAATTGTATTTGTGTTTTTAATAAATTAAATACAAAATATACAATAAAATCTAGAACACCAAAAATTTTCGGAAACTTTCTTTTTCACATTTTTTATGTGAATTACTTTTTTTTGGAACAGCGGCCACAGTGTTGTAATGAAAATCAATAAATTAACCGATCGAAATTTCAACGATTACATATTTAAAGATCTGAAAAAAAAAGAAATAGATTTTATAATCCAAAAATATAGTTCTGATTTATGTAAAACTGTTTATGGTATTACTAATTAAATTTAGTTTATATTAAAAAAAATGCACTCGATGGAAATATCGTTCGATTCGTATTTTAAATTTCATCACATTTTTCAAAATGCAAAGAAAAATTACATAAAACTTTTTCAAAAACATTTTCAGAACTTCTTCAAATGTTTTTTCCTAGAATAATTTTTAATGATTTTTTTTTACATAAATAAAAGATTATAAATAATAAAGATACAGAAATGGTAACAGTTCATAACAACATGTTCATGGTAAGAGTTCGAAAATTTGTTTGAAAATATCGAATTAAACCATTTTTAATGAAATTTTTAACTCTGGGAATTAACTTAACTTTCGATTAGAATTTTTGATACTTTTTAGTGATAAGTCAAGTTTTTATTGAGTTTTGATTTTCATCATTGAGTTTTGATTTTCATCACATACCAGGATGTTTTTTTTAATTTAATGTCATTCTTATGTTTCGTTAAAGTGTAAGTCAATTATAATCATAGAAAAGATTAGAAGGTACGCAGTGTTGTATTTGATGTATTTTCCAATATGGTGGCAAAATGCTTCCTCTTCCTCATCTCACACGTATTTTAAATTAAACTATATTCTTTGTTTTTAAAAAATGGTATTTGTCTTTTATTTTATTAAATTAATTGTTTATTTTGCTTTACTCAAGTTTTTTTTTAAAGATAACACGCACTATTGATAGTTTAAAAACTTTTTTTTCTCTCTTTTGTTGTTGTTCTCCTTTATGTTGCATTGTTTTTATTAAACGTCAAAATATACATAATGTGCTGTCACTAATACTTATTCAAGCGAAATACGACTCTGTTACACTTCTATTTTTTTCTATGATTATAATTCAGTCTTTAAGGTACATACAGACGACGCAATATTATGTACAATATTCAATTATATTGAAGGTGTGTGGGTAATATTGACGATTGTACAATGGTCAATCTTACCCACACACCATCAATATAATTGAATATTGTACATAATATTGCGTCGTCTGTAGGTACCTTTAAACTAAACAGTGTTTTGAATATCGTATTATTTATTTTAAATTTGTTTAGTTTTTTCTTCATTATTTTTTTTTTTTTTATATTTTGGAATTTATTTATAAAATATATTGTGTTTTAGTTTTTAATTATATTTCCATCTAATACTGTTTTATTAACTATATAGAATTATACATACAGTTAAACATCTAAAATAATAAAGAAACTAATACGGCGTTCACACTTGCTGTTTTGAAGTGTTTAAAAGTGAGATGTTTAAAAAAGTCTTTGTTCTGTATCCATTACGTTTTTATTCTGTTACTGGTGTTTTGTTAAACAACTTGTTTAAAGTGGCTAGTGTGAACTCCATATAAGGCTTATGTGTATGTTAACATATGTTAATGCTTTATGTAAACATTGGGTACGTTCAGCATAGAAAGCTGCTACCCAGCTGCTACTCAACATTCTGCTGAACGGTATAATTTTTGACATTTCAGTCAACATGTTGAGTGAGCGCTTCTCATCACTGGTAGCGTTAAAAAATTATGCTACATTTGATCACAAACTGATAAATAAGCTGTTTTATTGAAATTATTTCTTTTTTTTTTGACGTTATTTAAGGAAATGAACAAAAATATCATAAAAAAGTAATTTCCGCAGATAAAATAAATGAAAATATAAAAAAAACAATCATTTATTCCAATATTTTAAAACATTCATAAAAAATTGCGTTCAGCAGAATCAACTGATCAAAACATGCTACATCTCAACTGTTGAGTAGCAGGTTTCTCTGCTGAACACGCTCATTATGAATTATTCCATTTTTATACGATACACTTATTATTCCGTATCCCAGCAAAAAATAATCGAAATTGTGGAAGCAGTTAATTATTTTTCTGACATACACAAGCGCTTCGTCTTCAGCACATAGATATTTCTGCCTTACAGTAGTGCATACTAGATGCACTACTGTAAGGCAGAGATAGAAATATAATTTGTTCGATAAATTACAAATATAAACAGACATTTTAAATGCAGTAGTGCATCTAGTGTGCACTATCGTAAGGCAGAGAGAAAAAACTATAAATAATACGACGACTTACGAACATCAAACACCAAAACGAACATTTGGATGACACAATAAAAAAAATATATTTTTAATTCAGTTGATACTCTGTTTTTTTTTTTTTTGAAAAGTGGGACATTGCGACCAAATATCATACGTAAGCAGGTTTGTAAGGGAATGTCAACTCAACATTCCCTTACAAACCTGCTTACGGCGAAGCAATAGTTTTTGATGGGATGTAACTAGGGTTGCCAGATACTAGAATTCAAATAACTGGATAATGGAAAATTTTCAGCTGGATTTTGAAACAATAACTGGACCCAAACAATTTTTTAACGTCTCTATTGGCCACGGCAAAATGTGAATTTTTTAAGCATTTCCATTACTTACATCTCGAAGGTCTAAGGATTGTTCGCGTAGATTTTTATTTTTAAATAACCCCACAAAAGTGGAAATCTAGGTTAAAATTCCATGGACGTGAGATGTTAAAAAAGGCCGATAATAACTGACCCTTATTCGCAGATTTGACCTCTCCGGGCTTATTTTTTTGGGGTTATTTGAGATTATCGACGATCTCCCAGAAAACATTCGTGAGGAAATCAACGATAGACTGCCCGAGATGTTTAGAAAAGTAATAAAAAAAGGAACGAAAGTGCAGCAAAAACAGCGCATTTTGCCATAACCAAACCCAGCAAAAACTGTATTACATTTCTGATTACATTTCCCATTACATTTATACAGGAAAGTGCCAAAAGTAATCACTTTTGACTAAAAGTACTTACATTTGGCACTTTCCTGTATAAATGTAATGAGAAATGTAATCAGAAAGGTAGTACAGTTTTTGCTGGGAAAGAGGTACAGTCAAACTCGGTTATAACGAACTCGGTTATAACGAATTCTCGGCTATAACGAACTAATTCCAAAGTCCCGACGTTTTGGGATCAATTTTCACACAAAATACTTCTTTTATAACGAACTCGGTTATTGCGAATCCTCGGTTAAAACGAACTCTTATTATGGTCCCACGAACACAATTTGATGTATATTTACTTTTTTATAACGAACTCTTATAAATATTTTGAAATGATTACCAATCTCACAAAAAAGTTAGAAATTTTTGGTTAATATTATAATTTTAATAAAATGTATTTCTATTTTTGATGTTTTCTTCCCAATAAGCAGTTAATTTACAAAAAAACGTCAAATAAATTAAAATTATAACTTTTTTTTGGAGATAAAACTAGGCTGATATAAAATATACCCCGCTTATAGCGAACTTCGCTTATAACGAACTATTTTTACTGGTCCCTCGGAGTTCGTTATAACCGGGTTCGACCGTATTTATGTTTTATTCATGATTAATGTTTTATTCAAAAAGTAGTCTAGAAAAAATGTAAAATATATTTGAAATAAAAAAATAATTGTTAAAATTGAACAAATTTTTTTTTAACTGGAAAAATTACATTTTAACTGGAAACTGGACCAGACCCAAAATAACTGGAAAATCCAGGCCATTCCAGGCCGTCTGGCAACCCTAGATATAACACATCAAAAAAATATTGGTTCGTCTGACAGAATAAGAACCTAAGCTAAACTCCAAAGTTTTTGTGGCTGGTTTCAGATAAAATTGAAACCAAACATTTAATCAAAAGTTGTAACGGAAAATATATACACCGATTTTCTCACACATTTAACAAATGCGTAAAAAATTTTAAAAAGGTCCTTGTTTTTTTTTTTTGGTTTAGTTTTTTTTGGGTTTAGTATGTGAACGGGCAAACATTCTCAGAAATTTTTAGAATCGATCACTGATGCTTTGTGGGATCCTAGTCCAATATTTTGATGCGTTACGCACGGAATGATAAACTGCTTATACACCCATTCTGTGGTTGGAGGGTATAATAAAAATTAGGAAAATTAATAAAAGATATAAATTTCAAAGAGTTCCAAAAAAAACAAGTAAGTGTTAAATTCAGCAGTGCCAAATCTTTTATACCCTCCAACACGTTTTAAAAAAAAAAAATCGCAGGGGCGTCTTTTTTTTGGTGGTGGGGAGGGGGCCGGCGGAGCTGGTGGGGGACACCTGTACCGCCGCTATATATGTTTACAAATTATTTGTTTATGAAATTTACGATTAAATAATAAATTTTTATCGTTATTTTTAATTAATTTCTATAACCACGCCCCCAAAGGAGGGCGGCCTGAAAAAAATCTAATTTTCTAACCCCCTTGGAACAAGCGCAGATCTATGAACATAATATGGCATACAAATGTTAGATTTGTCGACCAAAAATTAAAATAAACTCGTAAAAATATCGTATTTTTCAGGGGCCGTTTTAGTTCTTCAAGGGGGAACTTTTTTCCCCCTGGCCAGATTTTGCCCAATCACGAACTTATCCTTACCAGGAACATAAGAGATATTCTTGCCCAATTTCAAGGATCTAGCTCTTTTGGTTTGGACTGCATCGTTATTTCTACAGACGGACGGACGGACATCGCTAGAATGTCTTATATTCTATCATGGATCAATATTATTATAAACCTTGTGGGGTCCCCGACCGATATTTCGATGTGTTACACACGGAATGACAAAGTGAGTATACCCCCATACTGTGGTTGGAGGGTATAAAAACAACAGTTCAATTCGGCCTAGTTGAATATATTGATAACCTCCACCCTATAAATAATATTATTATTGCAAAAATTTTATTTAAAGAGGATTGGCTAAAAAAAAAGTACGTAAAAAAAATAATTTTGAAAAAAAAATTTTGACAAAACGAATTTTTTCGGGAAAATTTTTGGTATCAAATTCTGTTACATATCGTCGCTGTGCCTAAAAATGGAGCTACATATGTGTTTTTCAATAGACCCGGCTTAGAAGTCTTCTTACTTTTATTAGGACTTATTAAAAAATTTTGGAAATAAGAGATATGTTATATGAAAGTAGTAATCCTTACAAAATTCTTGTATAGACAGAATTATTTTATACCCAGTTGGCAACGTCCTCGAGCAATCCTCAGTGACGGAGCGGTGACATGTCAGAGTCACTGCTGACATTCACAAGACATCTCTATGTACTGGGTTGAGGACAGTTTCATACAAATTTTCAAAATGTCCTCACTCAAAGTCAGCAGTGGTCATTGCTGACCTTCTGGGGACATTTCACCTAAGACATTTTTGGGGAAATGTCTGACGTAGGTCATGCGAAAATACCAAAAATTTCGTATTTCCTTTAGTTTTTGCTTTTAGCCATTTTCCTTTATAAATTATCTTTCTTATATTTAGAAAAAACTTTCCGCTTTTTTAGTCCCAACTGGATTTGAACCTGGAACCTCCAGTTTATTGGTCCCACACCTAACTACTTGTTCCAAACTTTATTTTAAATATTGTTTGTCTATTTATTACTTTTATTCTACTTGTTAGATTTTGATTTTATTTTAAACAAATCGATAATATTCCCATCTTTTTCTTGGAAATTGAAGAGTTGCCCAGATTTAAAATTCTAATTTAATTTACTGCTATTCTGAAGACATTTCCTTCCAAGGAATCACTGTGGAAATTTCCTCAGTGACACATTTTCCAACTGGGTAGATCCGAATGTATGTTTGTTGCATACTGTTGTAAACTATTGATGTTAACATCCTAGTAATAAAAAATATTAGAGGTATTCAGAGTCTTGTTGCCAGCCCTGGCAATGTAGCAAAAGAGTACTTCTTTCAAAAAATACATGTATTTTGAAAAGTAATTTTAAAAAGTGCTCTTTTACCACCAGTGCCAGGGCTGGCAAGTAAGACTCTGAATACCACTATTGTCTTTCAATTTGGTACTTAAAAAAAGTTGTATTTCATTTATTACTTATTTACTACAAGACTGTCATAAATCAAAAAAAGTAATATTTAAGTTACTAATGCAAAATTATTAAAAACTTTAGATGCAGTTTTCACAAAATCACGTTTAATGAGTTCTAAAAGTCTTGTTGTAAATAAGCGATATGTCTTTTATAAAAAATTACAAAAAGGAATAAAAATCTTAAGCTAACTTATATCTATTTACGAAAAAAAAAAACTTATTTAATGCTATTTTTATTTTTGGTATTAAATATAAACCGATATTGAATGAGCAATATCCGACCGGCAGAGAGGACATCTTTGTTGTTGCGCTGAAAACAATATAAAATCTGCGCATTCCTCACAAAGACACAAATGTTTACAGGGCATTAGAAGAACACATTTTTGTTGATCACGACAAACGACACAGCGCTGCTGAGGAGAAAGAGATTTATCACTGTGACTAGGTGAAATACTTAAACGAGCTAAAGGAGAACGTCTTTGTGGACCTAAAACAAGCGGTGATATAGTTTGAGTATTATTAACTCTACGTCTGAATAGTCGAGAACCTAGTAAAATTAAACGAAGGCAACATAATCTTATTATCTGAAAGAAAAAAAATAGTTGTATTGAAACAGTTATTGCTAGATCATGATCTGCAGTTAAAAGATTTAAGATTTTAAGAATGAGACATTTTTATACCCTCCACTTAGTTGGAGAGGGAATATTAAAAGTTTATCAGTCCGCTTGTAACTCTTGATGTGCTAGGCAAGAAAATACAGTGTAACGTCCGATGGAATACACACATTTTCAAGTGTCTTGGAATTACTTTACCTCTTCAGATTTCCGCACTATCTATAACACCTACATCCGACTGAAAATGGAATACAACTTCCATATATGGGCAGAAGCTTCAGATTCTATTATAAATCTTGGACAATATGTAAAAAAATAAACATTTTTTTTTTTGACAGGGGCTGTTTTTAGGGGGATGTTGGGCAGTGAGCTGGGTGACACCCTGGCCCTCGCTGTTTATGTTTACAAGTTAATTTTTTTCTGTTTTGTGCACTAAAGAATTAATATTCTATTATTTAAATTATTTTTTATCTACGCCCTGAAAAGGAGCAGGCCGAAAAAAAGCGAAAATGTTTAATCCCCTGGGCCCACAAAAACTTTTGCGAACATAAAAATGTTTAATTTGTTTTACAAAAATACAAAAAAACCTCTAAAAAATCCGATTTGCTCCATTTCCAAACTTAACCTGCCTAGGACCATAAGACATATTTCTGCCAAACTTGAGGGGTATAGCTCTTTTATTTTGGACTACATCGTGTTAACCACAGACGGACAGACAGACAATAAGTGAGTATACCCTCATACTGTAGTTGGAGGGTATAAAAATTCCAACATATCGCGACCTTAGGACAACAAGGTTAGGTTTGTGCCTATTTCTTTAATCAAATAGAATGTTGTTGTGCTTAGGTCTCGATATATTTATTCAATAATTGTAAATATTTCTTTTGGGCATTCGTGCGGTTTCATTAGTACAAATAACGCAAAATCCAAAAAATTTCATAAGCAATAAATGCCAATGCTTTTATTGTCATTCACATTACTTCCAACTAATGCCAATTAAAAATTCCCACATATTAACTATACCAATGGTTTTAATTAATTATAACTTACTCTTTTTAATTTTAAAAAACATGTTAACACCAACAGTGCCAATCTTCTACGGTGATGCCACATCAGGAATAGTAAAACCATTCCTATAGTTAAACGAAACACATCCTCTACTATAACCTGTATAGTATAAAATAAAGCTTTTCGTATCGTAGTAATACTCTCCACAATAAAATCGCCAACTGATATTAGTATATACGCCAACCATCTGGGCAATAATGTTATCAACCACCAAGCACAGTCTGCTATTAGAAGCAGAGCATTTCTTAGTAATTCCAGGAAATCTCCTATAAAACAACCAAATTTTGTAGCCAATAGCTTGGTGTGCAATCGTGTATTGACAAAGAATTTTCCGATATGACGAAAAAATACTACCACAGCTTCAATTACACAATTGATTCCTCCATTGGCGGATGTCCGGACATAGTGCGATACGGCACCAATACTGGTGTTTAATTCACATAGAAAGTAGTACAGTTCTTCTCCTATAATCGCCAACGCGGTGAATACATCACGCATAAAATTGCATATCTGTACAAACAGCAGGAATATTGCACGGCCAATGTAGTAGCTGGTGGACAGTATAAATACAGCTGCCGTTTGCAAAATATGCATGAATTGCAAAACAGGCTTTAATATAAATGACACCATATTGCTTCTAACTGTGCCATTTAAAGTAATTTGTTATACTAATAAATGTTTTTGTTAATATTTATCTTTTTTCTAGAAAATAAATAAACACTTGGCCCGGTTTGTTTTTAAAATGTACATATTTCAAAACAGTACAGGATTGTATTTTAAAAACTTAAAATATGGCAGCTCATTGAAAAAAAACACAAAATAAGGGTTTTCGCGATCTCAGGCATTTTAAGCTAAGCACTCTGCTTTCAAATTATACGGAGTTCACACTACCGACTTTAAACATCTCATGAGTGTTTAAGCGCTAAACAATCAAAATTTGACTTGTTCCCCCATACATTTGGTTGTTGAGCTAAACAATCAAATTCGACTTGTTTCCCTGTTGAACATTTCGCTAAACATTTCAAACGCAGGGTTCGGTATATTTCCTTTTAATTTTTCTTTATTCTATGCCAAAAAAAAAGATTTCATAGCAACCAGCTTCGGTATCTGCCTGGCATTTTTTTGGCAAAACATTGGAAAATTGAAAAATTATAAATATTAAAAAAACTAATAAAAACTACTGAAAATTCTGAAAAAAGTGTGTGTTTTATTTATAATATTATTGGAAAAGCTGCACTAATAGTGAATTTTGCCTTCCATCGAAGTATAAATATGCAAACAGCTTCGGACAGGTCCGGAACAAAAAACAGAAAAATCTTCCTATTTACTTGGAATGAGTCAATAAAAAGGTGTTCCGTGTAGTGGTGTTATGTAAATGTTATAAAAAAATAAAATATCTTGTCTTCCGCCAAAGTTTAAAAGGTTTTTAGAAATATTTTTGCAAATTTTTTCAGAATTAGGTTATGTACGTTTGTTTACAAACGTTAAACACTCAAAGTTAAACGCGAAAAATGTAGTGTGAACGATTTTGTTTACTTTTTTAAACAAGTGGCTTAAACGAGTACAAATTCTCTAGTGTGAACTCCGTATTAGACATTCGAAATTTTAATTCACCATTCAATTTCTCAAACATAGAGAAACATAGAGGCGAAGGTGAAAGAAAAAACAATATTGCTATATTTTTCTAATTTCTCACACGTACGTTGTCGATGTGAATTCACCACACAATACATGTTTACAAGTCGTACTTTGTCAACAAATACATTTAAACAAGTTGTACTTTGACAACTCAATTTTTGACGCCTTCGCCTCTATGTTTCTCTATGTTCTCGAATCAAAAACTTTAATCGAACAGAACACTATGCTTAAAGGTACCTACAGACGACGCAATATTATGTACAATATTCAATTATATTGATGGTGTGTGGGTAATATTGACGATTGTACAATGGTCAATCTTACCCACACACGATAAATATAATTGAATATTGTACATAATATTGCGTCGTCTGTATGTACCTTAAAGCTAAGTAAGTTATTTTTCTTGTGAAAAATTTTTAAACGCATAAAATCGTAAAAAAACTATTAAAAACGAAAACTTTTAAATATTAAAAGTAATACCCAATTCACACCTGAGGTGAAATCTTGTTCGAACGAGATTTCGATCATATGGTTGTGTACACACAAAAAAAATCGAGGTAATATTACCTAAATTTATAGTATAACTTTATCTAAGTGCCAAGATAACATAGAGCCTACAAAGTTTTTAGACAATATTACTAAAAAGCCAAGGTGATTTTTAAAAAATGATATGTTCGAAAAATTATCTATGCTTTTAGGAAATATTCCTAGGAAACTTTGTAAACTTTTTAAAGTTAGCAGAGTAAAAATTTATATATAAATTTTGGTAATTTATCTAAATTATTTTGTTAAAACGCTAGGTATAAATAATTACACACTTTACTAAATTAAAAAATTATTTGATTTTATTATGTTTTATAAATAAATTTAATCATGAATTACAATTATTGTTGTTATAAATAGATTTTGAGAAATATTTTTCAAAAAATAAATTCTCAGATTCTGAGACATTTTTTCTATAGAAAAATTCTCAGATTCTAAGACAGTTTTTTATAGAAAAATTCTCAGATTCTGAGACATTTTTCCTATAGAAAAATTCTCAGTCTCTGAGATAATTTTTTATAGAAAAATTCTCCGATTCTGAGACATATTTTCGATACAATAAATTATCAGATTCTGTGATATTTTTTCTATAGAAAATTGTTTTTTTTTTATAGATAATTCTCAGATTTTTAAAATTTTTTATATATTTAAAAAATTCCTCAGATTCTGAAACATTTTTCTATAGAAAAATTCTGATTCTAAAATAATTTTTCTGTAGAAAAATTATAAGATTCTGATACATTTTTTCTGTAGAAATCTTCATAGATTCTGAAATATTTTTTCTATAGAAAAATTCTCAGATTCTAAAACAGTTTTTTGTTATAGAAAAATTCTTAGATTCTAAGACAGTTTTTTTTAATAGAAAAATTCCCAGATTCTGAGACATTTTTTCTATAGAAAAATTCTTAGATTCTGAGACATTTTTTCCATAGAAAAATTCTTAGATTCTGAGACATTTTTTCTATAGATTCTGAGACAAATTTTTTATATAAAAAAATTTTAAGATTCTGAGACATTTTTTCTATAGAAAAATTCTAAGATTCTGAGACATTTATTCTATAGAAAAATTTTTAGATTCTAAAACATTTTTTCTATAGAAAAATTCTCAGATTCTGAGCTATTTTTTCTAAAGAACAACTCTCAGATTCTGCGACATTATTTCTGTAGAAAATGTTTCAGAATCTTAGAATTTTTCTATAGAAAAATTTTTAGATTCTGAGACATTTTTTGAAAAATTCTCATATTCTGAGACATTTTTTATGTAGAAAAATTTACAGATTCTGAGACATTTTTTCTATAGAAAAGTTCTCAGATTCTGAGACATTTCTTCAACATAAAAAAATTTTAAGATTCTGAGACATTTTTTCTATAGAAAAATTCTCATATTCTGAGACATTTTTTCTATAGAACAATTCTCAGATTCTGTGACATTTTTTCGGTAGAAAAATTCTCAGATTCTGAGACATTTTTTCTATAGAAAAATTCTCAGGTTCTGAAACATTTTTTCTATAGAAATATTCACAGATTCTGAGACATTTTTCTATAGAAAAATTCTCAGATTCTGAGACATTTTTCTATAGAAAAATTATCAGATTCTGAGACATTTTTTCTACAGAAAAATTATCGGATTCTGAGATATTTTGCTATAGAAAAGTTTTCAGATACTGAGACATTTTTTCTATAGAAAAACTCTCAGATTCTGTGACATCTTTTCTATAGAAAAATTCTCAGATTCTGAGACATTTTTTCTATAGAAAAATTCTCAGATTCTGAGACATTTTTTCTATAGAAATATTCACAGATTCTGAGAAATTTTTTCTATAGAAAAATTATCAGATTCTGAGACATTTTTTCTATAGAAAAATTATCAGATTCTGAGATATTTTGCTATAGAAAAGTTTTCAGATTTAGAAAAAGTATCATTTAATTTGAGAACTTCTCTATAAATAATTGTCTCAGATTCTAAGAAATTTTGTACCATTATACATATCATTATAATTTAGAAACAAGCTAATTTCGAAAATTGCGCGTTCAAACTTAGAAATTCCATGTAAGCACTTAAGTGCTTTAATCTTTAAAACAGCTTTAAGATTCCTTTTTCTCTAATTCTTGTTGACTTTTTCCCATCATAATTTGCCTAGAATTTCAGAAATTCGCGTTATCTAAAAAAATTAAAAATTATTGAATTTACTATTTTTACCAATAAATAAAATAATAAGATTACCTTTGCTTACATAATTTGCTGCGAGTTGTTAATTTCCATCGGCTTTATTGCGTTGAAAAATTAAATGTTAAAATAATTTTGATGTTTGTTTTATTTTTATTTAATTTCAAATTATTGTCATGACAATAAAAAATAAAAAAAATAATTTCGAAATTTTACCTATTTTCATTAGTAAACCTTACATGGCCATTAGATGAAAATGTAAAGTAAAATTATACTTGTGGCATAGGTAATAAGTCGTGGCTTTTAATATTCATACAAAAATAATTCACCTAAGCCAGCTTAGATAACATTACCTCGACGTTTTTTTTCTGTGTATAAAATGATACAGACCATATGATCGAAATCTCGTTCGAACGAGATTTCACCTCAGGTGTGAATAGGCCTTAAGAAACAATCGTAAAAAAGCTCATACTTAAAATCAGTTTAAACGATTTTCCCACAATGTAGCCGCTTTGATAAAAATATTTTTTTATATGGAATATGTATTTTAAAAGGGAAATTTTAAAGCATTCTTTTTAGTCATCTTTTCTAATAATTTTGATATATTTTACCATTTTTCTCTTGGTAAATTTTACCATTATTCTCTTGGTATATTTTACCAAGTTTTTGCGTAAATTACATTATCGTTTTCTTCATAATTATTATAATACTTCGTCCATAGTGACATAGTATTTTTTATCACAAATCGAAATGTGAGCGAGATGGAAGATACCAGTTTTACAGTGAGAATGCAGATTGTTTTTTGTCTCTCTTTGCTTTACGTTTGAACTTTAGTTTGGCATTGCCAGAATTTTCCAACTATCTTTGGTGATGCCAGATCTACAAAACGGTCGATGGATTACTTTATAACTTTGACTTCGTCGATTGTAGCTTTACATGCCTATTCTCAGTTATGACTGGTTATGACTAATTTTATTATTTTTAAACTTCATATTCCCTGTGTTTGTTGTAAACACAATCATAAAAAGTCTCAAAATTTAAAATTATTTGTCAATTTTGAGACGATGTGGGTAGCAGGTCTTTATTTTTTTGAAATTTTCAAACAAAATTTGAATTTTTTTATGATTGTTTACAACAACCACATGGAAAAAATTGAGTAATGATTGAGTTATGACTTTTTTTGTGAATAGGCCCCTTAGAATATTTTTGGTTAATTTCGACAGGTTTTTGTTCACACCGACACAGATTTTAAGGCCTCTACAGACGATTCAATATTATGCACAATCTGCATGTATTTTTTTCAGTACAATATTTTATACAGTATTTTTATGTATGCCATTTGTGGGTAAACGTCAAAAATATTGTGCATAATATTGCGTCGTCTGTAGGTACCTTTAGTTGCGTGCACCTTGAGCAATAAAAATGCGCAATATGCCTGCAATATGCCTGCAAAATTTTTCACGGTGTAGTTAAATATATCATATATCTGGCATCTCTGAAATAAATTTCACGTTGCCAACTTTGTTTGAATGCGCCACCATTTTTACTAATTCCCTTTTCTAGTCATATTCGTGTTTCGTACACAGTGCACACATAGTATGGAAACAGGGTAAAATTTATTACTGACATTTATTAGTGGCAGCACATGTTAAAGCAAATATATTTATAAATCCAGCTTTATAAACCTGCTGACGTAGTTTAATAATCCTAGATGAACAACTCCAAACTCATATGTACATTAACACGAATAATAAACAAAAGCAGTAGCTGATTTCTGTAACTCTCGAATCGAAAGATTTCTCGCATGAAACATGTGATATGAAACAAAAACATTGTAAATCGGCACAAAAACTGACTTTTCACATTTTACTGTTTCTGTAACTTTGTTGTGCGAAAACTTTTGAACTTATTGGAATGATGCGAAAAAACCCGTTTCTGTAAAGTAATTGGTCGAAAACTTTTCTATTTGAAGTGTCAAAAAAACTCACATTTTAAAACGGTGCGAGACTTCAACAAAAATAAATAAAAACATTAAAAAAAATAGTAATAAATTAAAAAAATGGAGAAAAATAGTAAGAAAAATACAAATTACTTGTTTTGTGTTTGTATAAATATCTAATTTATTATATTTTTCACAAATTTTAGAAACATCAAAGAATCTCTAAATGCAAAAATGCTGTTATTAATACAACGCTATATATTATCATCAACAATATGTAATTTTATTTTTTTTATTTTTATTTTATTGCTTTTAAATGATCCATAAACAATGATTCGAATTGCTCCGTGTTTTTTTTTCTGTTTTGTTACTATTTTCTCACAGTGATTACTTTTTTGACAGCTATCTTGGAATATTCCAATACAAACGCTGGCTTTTTCGCATTGACATACAGAAACAGTTTTTATTCCAGAGTCGAGAACAGAGAACGAAGCCGACATGAAATTGTCGGCGGCGGCGGCTTAGCAAAAAATCGATCGGCGGCGGCTCTTAGCCGGCTGTAGCCGATGAAAGGCATATGTGATGATCCCCCATCGATCTAAAGACGATCTAGCGATGTCTGTTGAATACATGCTTTCTTTCGAAAGACATGATGGATGCTGCTGAAGATTTTCAGTATATTTGCAACTATCCTTGACAGATTGCTATTAAATGCCATCGAAATCGTTCCAATTTTTCACAAGTTAAGCTAAGTACTCTGTTCGGTTTCACGGGAAAAAATCTGTCAAACTCCATATAAAAAAAAAAAAAATTGGCAACGCGAGGAATTAAGGGGAAATTGTTAAAAAAGTTTTCACTCATTTTTATTATACAAGACAATTTAAATTGCCGTGAAAAAGTGACATTTCAGTTTTGTTATGATCGTTTCTTTCTTATTATTGTCAAAAGTTCTTGATTTTTAAATGTTTTATTGCAATTTGAGGCGTTTAAAGTTTAAGTGAAATTTTCACCGTAAGAAACAGAGTACTTAGCTTTAAGATAAAAAAACCGTGAATTTCAGATTTTGTTTCCCTTAAATTCACGCGAAGAAATACACGTAAAATACGCTTCGAACAACATTTGTAAACTAAAAAAGTATTATATTTGACTTTTTGAACAACTGTTCACAAACAAAAAAAAAACACTATTAAAAAATGTACGCACAATTTTTTTTCACAAAAATTAAAAAAAAAAAATTAACTAAAACTATTTTTTTTTGTAAAAATTTTTAAGCCGAAATAAGCCGAGCAAACCGGCGGCGGCTGGAGTACCCAAAAAAACATCGGCGGCGGCTAAGTCGCGGCTGTTAGCCGATCGGCTTCGTTCTCTGGTCGAGAAACGGTGGAAATTTTTGTTTCATATTTTTCGATGCGAAAACTTCTCACTTTAATTACAGAAACGGGCTACAGAGTAGAATTTAAAATAGAACACTGCTCTCATACTAGGATGTACTGCAGTGTTCTGCTGCTTGTCTAATAACGGAATACACGCGATTTTTTTACAAGCTTATAAAATTGATAAAAATATAATTAAATGATACAATTTTTATAAAAAAGTGAGTCAATTACAAAAATTTCACTAAAGTATTACTTTGCAAGGGAATAACGTGAAAATTTATGTATTATATTCCAAAAAACACATTGCTCTATCTATTTTCGTCATACGAATAGAAAGTGAAAAGAAAATACTGAAAATTAAAAAAAAAACTTGTCTACGAGGGAAAATAAAAAGACGCTCCTCTGCTGTATAACAAAATTGAAGGACAAAGGACAATAGACAATCAAACTAAACATGGATAATATAGAACATTTATATAAATGCTATGAAATTTTATCAGATGCTGGTGATAAGATATCGGAGGTAAATATTAAGAAATAAATGAAAAACAAATACGTAACCGGTTTTAACTTCCCATTTCCATTTTTAATTCTTTAGCACGTTTCCGAATATAAAGACATTTTAAAGGCCGTTAAGGGCACATCAAAAGAAAAGCGCTTAGCTTCACAGTTTATAGGAAAATTTTTCAAACATTTTCCAGATTTAGCTGATACAGCTATCGATGCCCAGTTAGATTTATGTGAAGATGATGACATGCAGGTAAACGTATATTCTTTTAATAATATGAACATAAGCATAACAGTTATGGTATTTTTTTAATATATTCCTTTAATAATATTAAAATAATCATAACTATTATGATATTTCTTAACTTAGATTCGCCGTCAAGCCATTAAGGACTTACCCAAATTGTGTCAAGATACTGTGGGCATTACCTCTAAAGTGGGAGATACTTTGGCACAGTTATTGGTTTTAGATGATCCTTTGGAATTGCAGCAAGTCAATAATTCACTTCAAACTATAATTAAGGTAATCTTTATAGCCAAAATCCAACTTAAATTATCTTTTTACTACCCAAGCTATTAGTTCGACTCAAGAAAAGCATTCGGACAATTATTGGCTTAAGTCAAGATTACCTCCACCCCTCCAAATGATGAAACTCATGAAACATTGTGCAGCGACTATGGATCTCATCCTAAGTCCAGTGGTACCACTTTTGTGGGTGGAAAACGCCAACAAAGGAGTGGGTGCGACTTTAATGTTCACAATTTTGCACTGAAAATACATAAAGCCAACAACTTTTACGCAAAAAAGATTTACATAGGCGGAGGGGATGGGTTTAATGCACGGAATTTGTAATTCCTAAGCCCTGTAGAAGACCGTCTACGCGAAAAAAAATTAACAATAAACATTTTTTTAAGGTGAACGTTTACTTGACTTGTTCCCAAAAATTTCTAACGCCCAAATTTTAATAGAGTCTTACAGCCGTATTCAAAATGAAGTTTTAGACAGGGTTTGTTCACCCTGAAGATCGAGTTCGTAACTAAAATGTTTTTAAGGCTTGTTCACTGTTTGTTCAAGAGTCTATTCAAAATGATTTTAGTTAAGTCTGCTTAACAAAAAGTTGACCATCCCTGTTTTAGTCAATCACATAAGAAAAAACAAAAAAAATTATGAAAAACCACAAAAAATATCTTAATTTTTTACTAAAAATGGTTTTAATTAAAAAAGCAAGTTGTGGAAATTGTTTTTAATAAAAGCAAGAGCTCTAAAATAACTTTAACTCTTTGGCGTTTAATTTGTTGTTGACATTTTACAAAATCAATATGGCGCCAATTAGGCAAGAGATGTTCAGCGTATGTTCAAAGTTTAAGAAAATGTGTTTTGAATAAGAAATCCTTAAACAGTATCTAGACAGTGTCTAGAATTTCATTTTGAATACGGCCGTTAAAATATAAAGCGAATCCAAAAAACAAAACTACAAATTACCCAACAGACAAATTTTTACCAAAAGGCTTCCAAATTTTCTGAATTCTAATCATATACCGCTTTTACGACAAAATGTTTACCGAAAAACTCTTACAAAATGCTTTAAAAGCACTGCTTTTACGTAGTTTAGACCATTTTTAGAACAAAAACTTGGTTAAATTACGCCAAAGACTTGGTGAATGTATTTTTACCAAAAAATTTTCTGTGTTTTTTGCGTGTTTAATCGAACGCATTTTTGTTTATAGGTATTAATCATTTTTTATTTATTTTTTTTATTTTAAGATGGATTGTAAGGGATCTTTGACTGGTATCTTTACACAAATTTCTTCTGGAGATGAAACTACACGAGAACGCTGTTTTAAATTCATTGCTACAAAATTATTTGCCATGGGGCCCACAATTGTTACCAAGGAAATTGAAGAATTTATTATTGATGAAATTAAGAAAATTTTACAGGTATGTTAGACCGTAATTCTAAGGAATTTTCATATAGAAAAACCACTTAGATTCTAGGAATTTAAGCCTATAGAAAAACCCCTTAAATTCTATGAACTTTTTCCTATTGAAAAATCAGATGGATTACTTTTTCCTATAAAATATCTTAGATTTTGAGGATTTTTTTCCCCTTTAGAAAACCCCATATGTTTGCGAAGACTTTTTCCTATAGAAAACCATCTTTGATTCGGAACACGTTTTTCTATAGAAAACCCCTCAGATCCTTAAGACATTTTCCCATAGAAAAACTGTTCCGATTCTGTGTAGTTTTTCATAGAGAAAAATCCTCTCAGATTCGGAGCACATTTATCCTATTGAAAAACCCTCTCAGATTCTGAGGATTTTTTTTCTATATAAAGACTTTCCAATAGAAGAACACCTTCTGATAACTTTTTCCAAAACAAAAACCCCTCAGATTTTAAAAACGTTAAAAACGAAAACCCCTCTTAATTTCTGAGGACATTTATATGTATAGAAAAATATATCAGATTCCGAGGACTTTTTCAAATTAAAAACCCTCTCAGGTTTTTAAGACTTCCTACAAAAAAAACTCCCTTCTGATGACTTTTTCCTAAAGAAAACCCCCTTCTGAGAACTTTTTCCTATAGAAAAACCCCCTCATATTTTGAGCACTTTTTTCTATAGAAAAAAGGATTTTTTTCTGTAAAAACCCCCCTCAAATTCTGAAGACTTTCCTATAAAAAAAAAACACTTCAGATTTTGATGAATTTTTCATAGAAATACCCCTTCAAAAGACTTTTTCCTATAGAAAAAACACTTTCAAAAGACTTTTTCCTATAGAAAAAATCTGAGGGAGATTCTGAGCACTTTTTCCTATCAAAAACCTTCTTAGATTCTGAAAAATTTTTTCTATAGAAAACCCTTTCAGATTCTGAAGACTTTTCTATAGAAAACCCATTCAGATTCTGTGGAATTTTTTCTGTAGAAAATTCCTTCTGAGGACTTTTTTTCTATCAGCAATTTTTTATAGAAAACACCCTCTGATTCTGAGGAATTTTTTGTATAGAAAACCTATTTAGATTCTAAAGACTTTCTTATAGAATTTTTAGATTCTGCGGACTTTTTCCTATAGAAAAACCCCTCCGAATCTGAGGACTTTTTTTTTAAATAAAACCCTCTCAGATTCTGAAGACTTTTTCCGATAGAAAAATCCCTTCTAAGAACTTTTTCCTATAGAAAACCCCAGTAATAGGACTTTTTCTTAAAGAAAAACCCCCAGATTCTGAGCACTATCTATACAAAACCCTCTCAGATTCTGTGGAACTTTTTCTATAGAAAATCCCCTCAGATTCTGAAGGCTTTTCTATAGAAAAAACCCTTTAGATTCTAGGGAATTTTTCCTTTAGAAAACCCCTTCAGAGCAATTTTTCCTATAGAAACATATCTTCAGAGGACTTTTTTCTATAGAAAAGCCCTTTAGAATCTGAGGACTTTTTCTATAGAAAACCCTCTAAGATGCTGATGAGTTTTTCCTATAGAAAAACCCCTTCTGAGGACTTTTTTTCTGCAGAAAAATCCCTTCTGAGGACTATTGCTTAAAGAAAATAGGCCAGATTCTGAGCACTTTTTCCTATAAAAACACCCCCTTAGATTCTGTGGAATTTTTTCTATAGAAAACTCCTTAGATTCTAAAGAATTTGTACTATAGAAGAACCCTTCAGATTCTAAATTATTTTTCCTATAGAAAAAAGGCTCCGAAATTTTTCATATAGAAAAACCTGTCAGATTCTGCGGACTTTTTCCTATAGAAAATCCTCTCAGAATCTGAGGACCTTTTTCTATAGAAAACCCTCTCAGATTCTAAATACTTTTTCCTAGAAAAACCCCTTTTTAGGACTTTTTCCTAATGAAAAAGACTTAAATAATTAAATGAAAACCCCTTTAGAGGACCCTATCAGATTCTGAAGATGTTTTTCCTATATAAAAACTGCTCAGACTCTGAGGAATTTTTTATATAGAAAAATCACTCAGATTCTGAAGAATTTAACACATTGAGTGCCAAGCGGTTTTGACGAAAACCTTCCCAGGAGGCCAAACATTTTTTTTGGCTTTAAGAATAAGCAATCACTGTTGTACGGAAACTTACGACGTGGCACCCCACGACGGGTTAGGTGTCGTACGGAAACGTACGACGTGTCACTCAATGTGTTAAATTCTGAAGACTTTTCCCTATAGAAAACTTACTAGATTCTGATGACTTTTTTATGTAAAAATATCATTTAGATTCTGAGAACTTTGTCCAATAGAAAATCCCGAGGACATTTTTCTTAAGAAAAACGTTTTCCTATAGAAATTCTGTGTACGTTCTGTGTACAAAAATACTTTAGATTTTGAGGAGTTTCCAATAGAAAATTTTTCAGATTCTGTGTACCATTTTACTAATTAAAAGTTTCAGATTCTGAGAATTTTTATTAGCATACAGATCCCTGAACACTTACCTTAAGTTACGAGAAATTTTTATCATTTAACTTTTTTTTATATTTTTCCATTTCAACAAATTTTAGGACGTTACCGCTGATGAATTTCATTTATGTATGAATATTTTGGGTAGTACAAAACTTGGTACTACCATAACCGGACATGCCGAATTAGTTAATTTGGCCAAAGAACAAGCCGAACTTAATGCTGATATTGATGCTATAACAATTGAAGATGAAATTGTAGAACGTTTTATACAATGTGCAACACATGCTACACCATACTTTTCGGTAAGTTATTTTGAAAAGTTTTTTTTACAACTGAATAAGTCTTCTAACTATATTACTTTACTTGGTATTTTCTAGAACACCATAAAATCTACTGAATTTGTTGTTTATGTATGCGACAAATTATTACCATTAAGTACATGGAATATGATAGCCACAGCTGTAGCCCAAGATCAGGTACAATTGCGTCTTTTAAAAGTATTTGCTGAAATGTGTGCTTTTTGTGATGTTTTAGATAATGCCACACAACGTATTGATAATGTTTATCAAGTATTGAGAGTAAGTTTTTTTTTATATTTTTTATATTCCACCTTAAAATTCATGATTTGCTTTCCTTTTGCCAACTAGGAATATATGCCATTACCTAAATTGAACGACGATGAGGATGTTAGTAGTCCTCCACCATCTTTTGAATTTTCTCATGCTGAATGTTTATTGTATGCTTTACATACATTGGGTAAAAAACATCCTGATAGTCTATCCTTTGTTAATGAAGCTGATAAATTAAAAGATTTTCGCTCCAGATTACAATATTTAGCCAGAGGAACTCAAGGGTATGTTTAAATTATGATTCTTTTTTTTTTGTAATTAAATATTTTTTATATGATTAAATTTTATTTTTGTTTTTTATAGTTACATCAAAAAATTAGAAGAAGCTGTTAAAGGAAAATCCGCTGAGGACTTAAAATCCGAAGAAAATCAATTAAAATTGACCGCTTTGAAGACAACATCAAATATTAGTACTTTAATACGTGATCTATTCCATTCACCACCAAGTTTCAAACATGATATACAATTATCTTGGGTTAAACGTAGAAATGTAAGTTGAAAAATTATACTTGAAATTATAAAAGTAAAAAATCTTAAGTATCTTAAAGGTGTCCCATGGAACAAGTATATAAAATTTCAAGAGGTATTTTTTAAGAAAAAGTTTAAAGAATTAGAGTACCCAAAATGTGAGGAAAATTTCTATAGGAAAATTTCCTAAGAATTTAAAAAAAAAATTAATAAGGATTTTTAGTTTTTTTCTGAGGGGTTTTTCTGTAGGAAAAATGTTCTCAGAATCGGAAGGTTTTATCTATAGAAAAATGTATTCCGAATCTGTGTGGTTTTTCTATAGGAAAAATGTCCTCTGAATCTGAGAGATATATGAAAAACTTCTTTAGAATCTGAGGAATATTCTATAGAAAAAACGTCATTAGAATCTGATTGCTTTTTCTACAGGAAAGAGTCCTTAGAATCCAAAAAGTTTTTTCTATAGAAAAAGTCCTAAAAATCTGTGGAGGTTTTTTTATACAGTCACTCAAACTAATAATAGAACATCATATATTTCATAGCAGTTCTTTAAATTAAAAGTTAGAAATACTTAACCATATTATTATCGATCGACTATTTTTGTAGAAAATCCTATATAGAAAATTTTCCAAGTTTTAATTTAAGCTTGATAGCGTCCAGATTGAGCAAATATTAAATGTGATACAAGGGTCGCACTGGAAAATGAAAAAAGGAAACACTTCTTCAGAATCTGAGGGATTTTCTATAAAACAGTCTTTAGAATCTGAAGCTTTTTTCTATGGGAAAGAGTCCTTAGAACCCAAAGAGTTTTTTCTATAGAAAAAAGTTCTCAAAATCTATGGAGGTTTCTGAGTGTTTTTTTTTACAAAAAAAAAAAACGTTCTTAGAATCCAATTGGCTCTTCTAAAAAAAAAAAAGTTCTTAGAATCTAATTTGCTTGAGGGTTTTCATTAAAGAAATGTCCTTAGAATCTACGGGGGTTTGGTATAGAAAAAAAGTGCTAAGAATATAAGGCGTTTTTCTATTGGACAAGTCCTCAGAAAATAAGGGGGTATTCTATAAAAAACCTCTTCAGAATTTAAGTGGGTTTTCTACAGGAAAAACGTCCTCAGAATTTGAAGGGTTTTTCTAAGTGGAAAAGGTCCTCAGAATATGAGTGGATTTTTTTTTATAATCAGAGGTTTGGTTAGGGGGGGGGGTTTCCATTTAAACAATGTCTGAAGAGGATTTGAAATAGAAACTTGCTCAGAATTTTAGAATTAAAAATGTCCTCAGAATCTGAGAGGGGTTTCTGTAGGAAAAACGTCCTCTGAATCTGAGGGGTTTTTCTATAAGAAAAACGTCCTAAAAATCGGGAGGTTTTTTATTGGAAAAACTTTCTCAGATTCTAGGTTGTTTTTCTACAGGAAAAACTTCCACATATTCTGAGAGTGTTTTCTAAAAAAACGTCTTTAGAAAAAACTTCCTCAGATTCTGGGACGTTATCTATAGGGAAAACGTACTTAGAATCTGTGGAGTTTTTCTATAGGAAAAACGTCTTTAAAATTTGGTGGGTTTTTCTGTATGAAAAACTTCCTCAGAATCTGAGGGTTTTTTTCTATATAAAAAACGCCTTCAGAATCTGAGTTGTTTTTCTATGGAAAAAATCATACTCAGAATCTTAAGGGGGTTTTAAATAGGAAAGACGTCCTTAGAATCTGAAGGGTTTTTCTATAGCAAAAATTGTCCTCAGAATCTAAAGGGGTTTTCAATAGGAAAAACATTCTCAAAATCCAAGGGATCTTTCTTATTAGAAAAACGTTCTCAGAATCTGAAGGGTCTTTTTTATATGAAAACATCCTCAGAATCTGAGGGGTTTTTCTACAGGAGAAACGTCATCAGAATGTAAGGGTTTTTTTTATAGAAAAAACGTCCTCAGAATCTGAGGAATTTTTTTTATGGAAAAATCGTCATCAGAATCTGAAGGTTTTTTTAATTAGAAAAACGTCCTCAGAATCTAAGGGGTCTTGTTTGTAGGAAAAACTTCCTCAGAATCTGAAGGTTCTTTTTTATAGGAAAATCGTACTTAGAATCTGAGGCGTTTTTTCTATAGGAAAACGTCATTAGAATCAGAGGTTTTTCTATAAAAAATTGTCCTTAGAATCTGAAGGATTTTTCAATAGGAAAAACGTCCCCAGAATCTGAGGATTTTTTCTATAGGAAAAACGTTTTCAGAATCTGTGGAATTTTTCTAGAGGTAAAAGTCCTCAGAATCTGAGGGTACCGCTGACTCTAAATGTCCATGCTCAGGGTTTTTTTTTATAGGAAAAACACCTTAGAATCTGAAGCATCTGAGGATTTTTTTATAGGAAAAAATTTTGAGAATCTAAAGGGTTAAATACAATTTTTGTGATTAATTCCCTTTTATATATTTTTTATATTACAGACTAAAATTGGTTCCAAACGTCATGCTCCCATCACCTTCGATGGTAAATCAGAAAATGGTAAAGAAGAAGATAAAAAACCGAAAAACACTTCAGAACAAAAAATTTATTCACCCCCTTCGGGTAAATATTCAGCCAAAGTTCAAAACTATGGCAACAATCAAAACAATCGTCAACGTTCACGCAATTCTGGTGGTGGCGGCGGCGGTGGTGGTTTTAGAAATCGTCGTAATTTTAAGAAGTACTAAATATGGGAAGCAGTCTTTATGAAAACTAGATTTTACAAATAATAAACAACAAAATGATATTTGAGCGTTGATATGGATCATCATAATATCATTACAACTTTAACTTTTTTTAAACTAACTAGTCTGCCCATTCAACAAACCTAAACAATAAGGACATTTTTTCTTCTATTACTCCAAAAATTTCTACAATATATTGTGTGAAAAAAAAAAACAAGAAAACTCTCAAAACTTTATTTCTTCTACCTTTGGATTTAATTTATTTATGCTGGAGACCTTATAAGCAAATTATTCCGTACCAATTAAAAAAAATACAATAAAAAAGGTAAGCATTATAATTCTTTTTTTTAATAATATGTGTTTTTTTCTTTCATTTCAGTGTTATCCAAAACGATACTCGTAAATTTTTTAATAACGTAAATTAATACGATATTGCTTTAACTCATTTTGCTAAATTATTCAATTTCTCTTTTTCTTTCGAAATTTTTTAATCTTTTCTCTTTTTTTTTTATAATGAATCTTTTATTTTTTCATTTCTTTTTTTTTGTAAGCAATTGTAAAATGCTTGTTTATATAAATCACTTAATTACTTTTTTGTTGCAATTAACATTTTAAAAATGTTTAATAATGTAAAATGAAAAACGAAAGAAAAACGTTTAAAGAACAAATAACGATTTTTTTTTTAAACAAATTCTACGAAAAAAACTTTTTAACAAAACGTTTTAATTGAAATCTTATTAATTTTGTTTTTCTTTTATTAATACATATTCTTAAATACACTTTGAACTTTAAATATTTTTATTTCTTCTCCAACGTATTTTTCATCTCATTTTAAAAGCTTTTAATTGATTTGATTTACTAAACGATTTGTTGAAAAGGTCTTTTCATTTTCCATTAAAAAAAAAATCGTTAACATTTTCTTCAACTAATTGTAACGTTTTTTATGTCTTATATAAATCAAATAAATACATTTATATATAAACAAGAACAAATTAATAAAAAAAAAAATTCAAAATCAATTTTTAGTTATGGCGGTGTGTTTATTTTTTAATTGCGATACACCATTGACCATTGACCAATAAACAATTATTTCTTTTTTGGTCTTTCAAGCAATCATTCATATTTTTAATTGTAATTTTAAACAGAAAAAATATATATTATAACACTGACTTATTCATTGATACTACGAAATATAGAATCAATACTTATAAAAATAAAAATCAATAAAGTTTAAAAAAACAAACTCTGTTTTTTTTTATTTTTTTTTAAATTTGGAATTTTTTTCTACTACTCGTTTTAGGTGTTTATTCATAAAAACTGAAATACAACTAAAGTAGGTTTATTTGACAGATATTGTCAAATAAACCTACAATAAGTCTACTAGAAGTATTATGAATAATAGCCTTAGTCATTGGATTTCCCGATAATCCACAAAAAAAAAAACTTTTTACAGCTAGATGAAGAAAAGAACGAAGAAAAAAACGCTAGATTTAGTAAGAAAAACGCTAAATTGCAACATGTTTTTATTATACCCTCTAACCACAGCATGGGGGTATACTCACTTTGTCATTCCGTGTGTAACGCATCGAAATATCGGTCCAGGACCCCATTAAGTATATATTTTATTGATCAGTGATCGATGTAGAGGGTACGATACAGTCCAAAATAAAAGAGCTAGGCTTCCGAAGTTTGCCACGAATATGTCTTATATTTCTAGGCAGGTTAAGTTCGGAAATGGGAAAAATTGGACCAAGGGGAAAAAGTTCCCCCTTGGAGAACTTAACCAACCTAAGAAAAACATCATTTTTTGCAGGGTTTTTTGTACTTTTGCTAAGCAAATGCAGCATTGTTATCTCAGAAGAAGTTCAAAATCGCAAGGGGAAGGTGCCCCTAACATCTTCCACCAACTCCCCCCCCCCCCTCCAAAAAAAAGACGCCCTGGATTTTTTTTATATTGTTTTTTACATTTTGGAGGGTATTAAAGATTCGGCACAGCCGAATGATGTAACCCTCTCACTTGTTTTTTATATCGAACTTGAGGGATTTTTTTTGTTTGACCAAACGTCCTGTTAAATGGACTTATCAAAGGGAATTTAAGAGAGGGTTTAACAGAAGAAGAGCGGGTACCCAGCAATACGACATCAACAGCTAGATTCCATCTTATACCCGGAAACTCTGAATGACATTCACACGGTATCGACGACAGAAAACTACCAGGTGAATGTCCTACTTGGAGGCCGCCCCACCAATCGCAGAAGAAGCAGGAAGTTTGCTAATGAAAAGTCGACTTTTCGACTTTTTTCAATTTCTAAAAAGTCTATTTTTCGACTTTTCAAATTTTAAAAAGTCGACTTTTCGACTTTTTTCAATTTCTAAAAAGTCTATTTTTCGACTTTTCGTTTTTTTTGACTTTTTTTGACTTTTTTGGACTTTCTTCGCCTTTTTAACTTTTTTTGACCTTTTCCAACTTTTAAAAAGTCGTTTTTTTGTAAGTAAAAGTTTAGTTTTGACTTGTTGTAAGCATTTAGGTGCTATTTTTTTGACTGTATTTTATTTATCAAAAAAAGTCGAAGAAATCGGAGATGTGGAAAAGGTTGAAAAAATCGAAAGCAAAAGAGTCGACTTTCGATTTATAGAACCATATCACAGAGGTGTTTACAATAATCAAAAATATTGGTAAATATTGCACTTAACACTTTTTAACTCATGAATTTGGCATTGACATTTTTGCTTCACATACAAAATACATGGAAATACCAATAGCTTCAGTTGTTAAACTCGGCTCTCATTTTAAATTTTTTTCAGAAGAAAGAAATTATTTTTATCTGGCAAAAGTAAAAAAAAAATAAAAAATAAAAAAAATTTCGAAAAAAGTCCAAAAAAAAATTCGAAAAAGTCGAAAGCAAAAGTCGACTTTTCGACTTTTTCATACAAAAAGTCGATTAATCGACTTTTCGACTATAGAACCCTAGTACTGACACAATTAAGATTCCGGTATTGTAGTCGGCATTATACCAAAATAACCAATTCATGCCCCGCAAATTGAAAATCATATGACGTACCACACCTCTTCAACTGCGCTGCAAACCCGACTCCTCTGAATCAAACATCTTTATGGACAGATGGCAGTGTTTTTGAAGTTCGAGTTGGACGAGGCCATAATACAGGGATAGGAAACATTACAAAATACTAAACATGAAACTTCCATACCCCCATACACGTCAATTTTTAATTTGCATTGAATTTTAATTGAATTTTAAAAAATTTTACTTGCATTTTAAAAAAGAATTAGCATTTATTGTCAATCAAATTTTTGGCATTATTTCTGTGGAGTTTTGACAAAAGCATTTAAATCGAGTTAAGTTCTTTTGTCAAAAAAATATTAAGATAGACATATTCGGCTACAACAAACACTTTTAACATGATTTTTTTTAAAGATCTCCACAATTTGAAATATGTATCTGCTTATCAGATCTCTTAAAAAATATAGAGAAAATCAGCCAGTTCTTGCCATTTCAGTCTCTTAAAAAAAGCTCCAAAAAAACTTAAAAAAAAAATAAGTGCTTTTGTCAAACGTCCACAGATTTGTACTAATGCCAATAAAACGGCACAAATGCCTAAAAAACTATTTACAATTGATAAAAAACTGAATTTTTTTACAATAAATATATTATAAAATTCTGATTAATTTTTATTAAAAAATAAAAATTGTTTTATTCGACCTTTAAAATATTATATTTTGAGGATGTTTTTTCTGGCTCGAGGTCATTATTTTCTTTACTAATTAAAACCATGATATTCTCATAGCATAATTTTTCAAGAAAATTATTTTTTTGTTTTAAATTTATTTATGTTGGTCATTTTTGCAAGACCTTATCGACACATGTTTCGGAATTTGTCAAGATTCCATTGTCAAGATTATTTAGCAAAAATAGAAACGATTTACTACAAAGTAGCAAACGAGTCTAATGACAAATCGTTTGTGCACAAACTAGAATATTAATACATATTCGCCTCTATTCACAATGAGAATTAGAAAGGCGAAGAAATTGTACCATACTAATAAGGCAACGATTGTCAATAACCAACAAAAATATTTAAAACAATTTTACATGTGATAGTCCAATGGACTACAACAATATGTTATTTGTGTTGTTGTTGTGAGAAATACTCCATATTAGGGTTATTCATCACATGTAGTAAATCGTTTGCTACTTTGTAGTAAATCGTTTCTATTTTTGCTAAATAATCTTGACAATGGAATCTTGACAAATTCCGAAACATGTGTCGATTAAGTTTTGCAAAAATGACCAACATAAATAAATTTAAAACAAAAAATAATTTTCTTGAAAAATTATGCTATGAGAATATCATGGTTTTAATTAGTAAAGAAAATAATGACCTCGAGCCAGAAAAAACATCCTCAAAATATAATAAATATATTATTTTAAAAAAACTTCCCAGTTGGAAAATGTGTCACTGAGGAAATTTGCACAGTGATTCCTTGAGGAAATGTCTTCAGGTTCTGACAAATCATAGATAATCCTTGATGACATGTCCTAACATTGTCAGCACTGAATGTTTGCTTTAAGAGCGTGGACAATTCCTCTAAGACGTCTAAAAGGAAATGTCTTTAGAATAGCAGTATATTAAATTAGAATTTTAAATCTGGGCAACTCTTCAATTTCCAAGAAAAAGATGGTGATATTATCGATTCCCAGTTGGAAAATGTGTCACTGAGGAAATTTCCACAGTGATTCCTTGAGGAAATGTCTTCCGGTTCTGACAAATCATAGATAATCCTTGATGACATGTCCTAACATTGTCAGCACTGAATGTTTGCTTTAAGAGTGTGGACAATTCCTCTAAGACGTCTAAAAGGTAATGCCTTCAGAATAGCAGTACACTCAAAAAATTATGTTAGTAAAATCAACTGAAAATGTCAGTTAAAATAACTACTTTGTAAGTTGTTTTGGGGTCAACTACTTTTCCAGTTAAATCAACTAACAATGTTAGTTATTTTAACTGACAAAAAGCAACTGACTTATGTAGTAAAAACTACTTAAATTTGTAGTCAGAACAACTAAAATGTAGTAAAAACAAAATAATCAATAAATAATTTTTTTTTTTCAAAAAATTTTAATTAAAATAATTAGTTAAGCTCAAGGTCTAAGTTGTTTAATAATTTTTTTATTTATTTAAATTATCAATATTTCGCTAACCTCTGGTTAGCATCATCAGGCATCTATAATTATAGTTAACAAAAAACAAAAAACTTTTTAACATAAAATCGTTATACATTGTCCCACTGTGACAAAAAACATACAGACAAAATATAATGCACAAAAATAAAAAACTTACAAAGAGGAACAATAATAAAAAACACGTAACACAATTGGGGTTTTCACAGTGACGATTAAATTTGCCATTTTTAGTTGGGTATTTGGCAAATTTGCCATTTTACTAAACGTCATGTATTTGCCACCATTTTTTCTTTACATATCGTGAGCGCACTTTTCCCACTTTTCGTTCATAATTTGCACAAAAAAACTTTAATTAAGTTTTTACATTCACAATTTTAAAATAAACACAAAAAATGTGTATGTTTCTTTTTGTATAAATGTTTTTGTTGCCGCGTTCGAAATTTCAGCATAAACAATCACAGCTGTTGTCATTTTTATGTTTTTTTTTATTTGCACACTGGCATTTTGGTTTTAGACAAGGTTTGAGTTGGGCATTTTAAGAAAAATATGCCACATTCAAATTGGCATTTTTTTGACGTTTGGCACATTTGCCAAATACCAAACTAAAAAAGGCAAATTTAATCGTTACTGTGAAAACCCTAAATGTTTTACATTTAAAATTGCACTAGTTCTTAATTCTATTTTTGTTTATAATATGCATCAGGGATGTTAAAGTTAGTACAATTGTACTTTTTTTGGTACATTTTGACCTTCAAAAGTACCGTGGTACTACCGCGACTCATTTGGTACAATTTTAAAATTTTAAAATTCTTTCTTTATAACTCATCGAAATATCGGTAAAAGAACCCAGCTTTTTTTTAACAAAAAAAAAAAAAAGAAATGCTCACAAGGCTACTAATTTCAGACCGATTTATACAATAAATGAGACTTTTTTAAAAGTTTTACCCCTTGTTTTAAAACAGTTTAAAGAAGTTTTCAAATAAAATTTTTCTAAAATTTTTTTACAAAAATTTACGGATGCTAAAAACTTATTTTTATAGAAAAAGTATCAGAATTAGACACTTTGGGAAAAATTCTTACTCACTTTTATCAAAAAAAGGTCTCAAGGTACCTACAGACGACGCAATATTATGTACAATATTTAATTATATTGATGGTGTGTGGGTTATATTGACGATTGTACAATGGTCAATCTTACCTACACACCATCAATATAATTGAATATTGTTCATAATATTGCGTCGTCTGTAGGTACCTTCAGAATTTTCCACAATACTAACAGTCAGTTATTTATAGACAATTAATGAAGATGGTATAAATTGCAAAATTTGAGACCTTTTATCTTTAGAAGAATTCTCAGATCTTGATACATTTTTCGTGTTTACGCAACCATATAAATTTTTCCTATTAATCGGTGGGGGGGGGGGGGGGGGGGGTATATACGATTTTGGGGTATATATAATTTAGTACAACCGAATTAACACTCTTTAAAAAAAAATGGTACCATCAGTGTCCAAAAAGTAAATTTTTTTTGAAAGTTGGTACAAAATTGAAAACCCCATTTAACATCCCTGATATGCATATGGGGGTTTTCGTGTCAACTGACACAACTTTTGAAACCGATGTCCGGGATGAAATTTGCACCGGGGTTTTCGTGTCAACTGACACAACTTTTGAAACCGATGTCTTCCGATCGGGATGAAATTTGCACCAAGGTTAGTCCTATTAAATAGTAGTTCAGACACAATTTTTCAACGAGATCGGTCAAGAACTCTCTGAGTTAGAGGGGGTCGAAATTTGACATTTTGGCCAAAGAGGTGTTTATTCTCATCCATGTAACTTCTTACCTATTGTTTTTAGCAAAATGTGTCCCAAAGAGTTTAGATAGCTATTTCTTCAGTCTTTCGAAAAAAAAATATAAAAAAAATAAAAAAAAAAATTTTGATTTTTTTTCTTAAAAATCCAAAACTTTTTTGACTTTTTCCTCAAATTGGGCCCTTTTTTTTTTTTTTTTTTTTTGATTCAAAAGAAAGCTTAGGTGATTTCCTTTAAGCGCTATTGGGTCGCTTAGTGGGATGCGAGTGGGATATCTATGAAAATTTTTTTTTTTTAACTTTGGAACACAAAAAACCGTTCTTCAATTTGCACTATTAGGCGTGGGATAGCTAACCAGTTTTCGATTTTGATCCGCGATACCCTCTAATTTTTTTAGGTTTGAAAAAGAAAGCTCGAGCCAAAAAATGGGGGCTGTGGGGAGGGGCCATATGGCCCCTCATTGGGGTCAAAGTTGGGCGTAAAGAGGTAAAAATCCTCAAAAAGCCCCAAAACTCCCCTAGAAACGCCCCTGGAGGGCTGCAATGTGAGATTGACCTCCTATAATTTTCTGCCCCCAACATTTTTCCTGAACATACCTTACCCCTATTTCCACTTCCTAAGGGGGCTCCCATACAAAATGACATTTTATAAAATTTGCTCCTACCGCTCTAACTGTCCGTAGGGTGCCCCTAGAGAAGTAAAATGTATGACCGACCCCCAATATTTTTTCAACTCCAACATTTTCTCGGAATATACCTACCCTCTATTATCAACTCTTAAGGGGGTCCCCATACATTTTTTTTATTTTTTTATTAGTTTTTAAAAATACATGTTTTTATAATGTATGGGAGCCCCTTAGGGAGTGGAGATAGGGTGTTATGATGTTCGGACAAAATGTTGGTAACTAAAAAATAATGGGGGTTAGTCGTAATTTTTGCCTCTCTAGGAGGCACGGTAGGGGCGGTAGGAGCTGGTTTAATAAAACAAGTTTATAAAAAATAAAAGATATGTATGGGGACCACCTTAAGGGTTAAAGATACATTGTAGGTATGTTTGCAAAAAATGTTTGAATTAATAAAATAATGGAGGTCGGTCATGCATTTGGCCCCACTAGGGGCACTTTAGGGTAAGTTAGAATGGTAGGATCAAATTTTTTAAAAATGGTTTGTATGGGAGCCCCCTTAGGAAGTGGAAATAGGGGTAAGGTATGTTCATGAAAAATATTGGGGGCAGAAAATTATTGGAGGTCGGTCTCACATTGCACCCCTCCAGGGGCGTTTCTAGGGGAGTTTTGGGGCTTTTTGAGGATTTTTAGCTCTTTACGCCCAACTTTGACCCCAATAAGGGGCCATATTGCCCTCCCCACCGCCCCCATTTTTTGGCTCGTGCTTTCTTTTTCGAACCTAAAAAAATTAGAGGGTATCGCGGATCGAAATCGAAAACTGGTTAGCTATCCCACGCCTAATAGTGCAAATGTAAGAACTGTTTTTTGTGTTCCAAAGTTAATAAATTTTTTTTTTCATAGATATCCCACTCGCATCCCACTAAGCGACCCCACAGCTCTTAAAGGAAATCACCTAAGCTTTCTTTTGAATCAAAAAAAAAAAAAAAAAAAGGGCCCAATTTGAGGAAAAAGTCAAAAAAGTTTTGGATTTTTAAGAAAAAAAATCAAAAAATTTTTTTTATTTTTTTTTTTCGAAAGACTGAAGAAATAGCTATCTAAACTCTTTGGGACACATTTTTCTAAAAACAATAGGTAAGAAGTTACATGGATGAGGATCAACACCTCTTTGGCCAAAATGTCAAATTTCGACCCCCTCTAACTCAGAGAGTTCTTGACCGATCTCGTTGAAAAATTGTGTCTAAACTACTATCCAATAGGACTAACCTTGGTGCAAATTTCATCCCGATCGGAAGACATCGGTTTCAAAAGTTGTGTCAGTTGACACGAAAACCCCCATATATGATTTTGCTGAGCTTGTTTCTAAATCACTCTTAAAATTCATACGGTTCTCTTTACTTATATTTATTATGTTTAACATTTCAAGTGTATATCGTCGATGGTATTTCTCTTCTCTCTGCAATATCTCCACATTAGTAAAGTTTGGTGTGTGCCGTTTTTCTGCACAATGGGATGAAAGTGCTGTTTTTTGGGTTGAATTTTTGTTTAAATTTTTTAAATCAGATTTATGTCCTGCTAATCGCGTTTTTAATTTGTTTTTTGTCGTACCAACATATACCTTCTTACATATATTGGCTCCGTCCCCATTACAATTTATTTTGTAAATTACGTTCGACTTTTCCATTTTGTCTATTTTACTTTTTGTATTTGAAAAGAGTTGTTTCAACGTGTTTTCCGACCTCGGCGCTATTTTGTACTGTTCTTTGTTATAAATATCCGATTTTTCAATCCTTTCGGATATTCCAGGTACATAAGTCATGGATTTAAACCATTTTTGATTCTCATCTACTTCTGTGTTTGGTTTGTTTTCAATTGATAAAAGCCTTTTGATAATGTTGTCCGGAAATGCATTTTGTTTTAAAATCTGTTTTATCTTCTTCTTATTTTCCACGTGAAAAAGTTCATCACTGATATTTAGAACTCTTTATCAAGTTGTTGGCAGTGTTCATGATGATGTTTTTTGGTTGGCACGAAAAGAAATTAATTATTCTACCTGATGCTGTAGGTTTTTGATACCAGTCTATTTTTAAGATGTTTCCCATTCTAATTACGAGGGTATCCAGGTATGGTAGTCGTCCGTTTATTTCTTCTTTTAATGTAAATTTAATGTTTGAATGAAAACTGTTCAGTTCTTGTAGCGTCTCATTTATTGCACTTATTTTCACAATCGCAAAAAGGTCGTCAACATATTTGGTTAAAATCTTCGGTTTGTTTTTCATTTTTTGCATGCACCGTTTCAAAAGCTCCTCCATCACTATATCGGCCACTATAGGTGACGCTGGCGACCCCATGGGTAATCCCTTCTTTTGTGTACACTCAAAAAAGTATGTCGGTAAAATCTACTATAAAAGACAGTTGTTTTGACTACATTTTGTTGTTGAAAAGGCGTCCACTACATATTACGGTAAAAACAACTGAACATGTTGTTGTTTTTAACTATTGATTTTCAACTACAAAATGTAGTAAAAACTACTACAAAACTGTTTAATACAGTTGTTTTTACTATAATTGCCTGAAATTTTATTTAAAAAATTTCTTAAACGTTTAAATGATTGATATTTATTTATTTAAAAAGCAATACATTTCAGTTGGTTGTATAGAATTTTGACATGATGACAATTTTTTGGAGTATTTATCTGGAATTATAGAAGAAAAAAATTATATTAATAAAATGTTAAACAAAATAAATTGATTGTATTTACCTTTGTTTTTTTAATAGTTTATTTTAAATTTCCACCGCTTCTGATCAAAATTTGTCTGGAATAATAAAAAAAAAATAAATGCTTTGGTAGAATTGATTTATAAACAAGTAAAAATGTTAAATTCGGCCTTGCCGAATGTAGTGATACCCTCCACAATTTCAAAAAGATTATTGCCAAAAACTTTATTTAAAAGGAAATTACTTTTGAAAAAAAAAAAATTTGAAAAAAAATTTCCGCGAAAAAAAATTTTGGAAAAAAAAATCCGCGATTTTTTTCTTTTTTTGTCAAAAAATATGTTCGTACTTGTTTAAATACCATTTGGTGTTCAATTATGTTAACATATGTCAACCAGAAGCCGAATTAAAACATTTTGTATTTTTAGGTTATGTTGAATGTACTGAAATTTTTGAGGTGTGCTTACATTTTCGTTCATAACTTTTGAACCGCTGAACCGATATCGCTCAAATGCAATACCAAACTTTTCGGGAGAACTTCCAATATATATGTTAAGTTTCAGTCATCTCTGTGCAATATTTTGTCCGCGAGAGCATTTTCCACAGACAGACGGACAGACGGACATCGCTAGAATGTCTTAAAATCGATCGGGCATCATGAATATATATACTTTATGGGGTCCCAGACCGATATTTCGATGAGTTACAAACGGAATGACAAACTTATATATACCCTCTATCACTAAGTGGAGGGTATAAAAAAAATAATTAATTTGCAATGTTTCAAAAAAGTATGTATGTACCTGGTCTGTTGTGTATACAAAGAAAAGAAAGATGGCACGCTCATAAGTAAACAAAACACCGCATTTTATTTTGGGTTTTTTCCGATAGGTTTTTACGCACGCTTATGTGAGCGCTATATTATACACACTTGTTATCTTATTTATCCACTTATTTTCTTTCGCTCAAAAATATTTTTCCAAAAACATATTTTTTGTTATAATTAAATTTAATAAATTGTAATTTAATTTATTTAGATATTATTTATTTGGCATAAAAATAATTCCTTACGCATCCCGCACGACCAACTCGTTCGACACATTCGTTTGCAATAAAAATTTCTAGAAAAAAACGAGTTTTTAGAAAAAAACTCAAAACAACTACATAAATTAACTATTGCTACAGTGTAGTATATTTTTTGTAGTTATTTTTTGAAACTACTACAAAAAAAAGTTGTTTGAGATTGTTTCATACAAAAACGACCGAAATTGTAGTTAAAAACAACAGCTACTACTTACTGCACAAACGACCGTCATGTAGTAACTGCAATAATTTTCTGAGTGTATAAATTTTGTCATTATATTTAAAATATACATATTGATTATTTTTTCAAAAAATTTTTCAGAAAAAAAAAATTGGAGACTAAATTTTTTCAAAGTTTTTTTTTTTTTTTTTAAATAAGTTGTGAAAAATAAAAAACCAAATTTTATTTTTATTTTTTGGAAAAAAACTTTGAAAATTTTTCAGAGATAAAAAAATAAAATTAACTACTTTAAATAACTGTTACTACATCACAGTACTTTTTTGTTAGTTATTCAAAAAAACTATTTAAAATAACTAACAGAAATAGTTGTTTGATATTTTTCATACAAAAACAACTGACTTTGTAGTTAAAAACAACTAACTACTGTAAAATATACAAATAACTAACATGTAGTAACTTACATAATTTTCTGAGTGTAGTCGGTTTTCTGTTCTAATTCCGTCCCGCCCACCGTACTTAATATGGTCGAATGTCCCCAAGAGCGTTGCTTAAGCATTTGCGACTCTCTCAACCTGAGACCCGATTTTGCTGCTCTTGATGTAGATATCTCTGGGCTGAATGTTTAGTATCACTTCCAGGCCGGCCTGGGGTGCTAATCTAATGGCACCAGTGATACCCACGGACGCCAGTCGCTGTACCTTCTCTAGGTTGCAGAGATTGATTTCTTATCCGCTGGTTTCCTCCACACAAGGGTCTCATAGGTACACTTAAAATATTATGTAAGTAAATTCAACAGAAAATACGTTTGAAACAAATGAAACTTTATTTAAAAAACGGACTACTTACATTTCATTTAAAACAAAAACATTTCTCAGTTATTTTTAAATGTTAATTAATAACTGTTGAAATCCGTAAAAATAACTTAAAAATCTGTACAAAATGACTGACAAAATTTTACGGAAAAAACGGTTAAAATAACGGAAATTTACATTCATTTTTATTTTTTTTTTTAGAAATAAATTTAAAAAACTTCGAACCTGAGCAGAATCGAACTCATAATTTCTGGCTGATAGCCCAGTACGCTACCCTCTGTGCCACAAGCTACTTATATTTTCAGCAACTAAATTTCATTTTCAAATTCAAAAAAAAAATTCTAATTTTAGAAATTTTTTAAATAACTGACAAATAACAAACGGCAAATAAAATAATGTGGTTTGTTTTTTAAATAACTGAAAAAAACAAACGTTACGGAAAACTTTATTTAAAAGACAGTTATGTATTTGAATAAACGTTCAAAAAGTTGTTTAGAATATTTGTATGTGAAACAAACGAATTTTCTTTTAATATTAACTAAAACGAAAACTATTTGTTTGACTGTGAAACAGTAACTGTAAAACTTTTATGAGTGTAAGTTAGACTGCCCAGAAAAAAACCAAGTTGTTATTTTCTTGGGGGATACCTGCGAATTTTGTTCCTTTTAGTGCAAAAAAATTTCGGTTTTTTTTTGGGATTTTTAAAATAATATCTAGAGGTCGCGATCTCGCGTTTTATAACGATTTATTTTTTTTGAGTTTTTTATTATTTTAAATTGTTAAATATGATTAATATGATAAAATATTAATAATTTCAGACAAAAAAAAAATTAAATTAAAAATTAAATATCGCTCATTCCATGAGATGTCTCCCAGCATCTAATCAAATGTTCTTTAATTTATTTGAAATTTCGCACACAGGTACACTATGGAGCAATTAAAATAAATTCACGGATTTTCTCGGAACTAACAACTGATTTATTTTAATGGCTTCATAGTGTTCATGTGTGCAAAATTTCAAATAAATTAAGGAACATTTGATTAGATGCTGGGAGACATCTCATGGAATGAGCGATATTTAATTTTTAATTTAATTTTTTTTTTGTCTGAAATTATTAATATTTTATCATATTAATCATATTTAACAATTTAAAATAATAAAAAACTCAAAAAAAATAAATCGTTATAAAACGCGAGATCGCGACCTCTAGATATTATTTTAAAAATCCCAAAAAAAACCGAAATTTTTTTGCACAAAAAGGAACAAAATTTGCAGGTATCCCCCAAGAAAATAAAAACTTCGCTTTTTTTCTGGGCAGTCTAGTGTAAGTATTGGTCTAATTACACTGCGGAACACTAAAAAATAAACAAGAGTTACGACAATCATTTCTACATATTGCGGACATGCTGATTCGAATGGCGTATTCCGTTTTTCGATGTATGGTACAGTTTTCTTCCAAAATGTCGTTAAAGATTTGCTGATTTCGAGCCAGTTTTTCAACAAAAAAAATTGCAAAGTGAATGATTTTTAAATTGTATGGCATGAAAAACAAAGATATGACTTGTAGCAATATTTCTTATACAAATTTGGTTTAAAGCTGTTCATCTTAAGCCCTTAAATTCGCGAATTTCTGCATTTTTTAAGTTTTTCGCGAAATTAACCGCCAAGTTGGTCTTTGATAAAAAACTTGCTTTTAGTGAATCAAAATGGCATTCCTAACAATGCGAATAGTGGACAAAAAACAGCTATGTTATATGGACCATCATGATGAAAATCGCGAAAAACCGTTTTTTTTTTATATGCCAGCATGACTTTACGAGATGATTTAAGACTCCATCTATTAGTATATAATGTGGGAACCTTAAACAATTCACTGACCAAAAATTTGGCCAAAAAAGTTTTCATTTGCAAAAATTATTTTAACAAAAACTGTTATTTCAGTGTTAACCCTACAATAGTTATAGTTTTTGTTAAGATAACTTTTGCAAATGAAAACTTTTTTGGCCAAATTTTTGCTCAGTTAATTATTTAAGGTTCCCACATTATATACTAAAAGATAGGACCTTAAATCGTCTCGTAAAGTGATGCTGCCATATTCCAAAAAACGGTTTTTCGCGATTTTCATCATGATGGTCCATATAACATAGCTGTTTTTTGTCCACTATTTGTATTGTTAGGGATACCTATTTGATTCACTAAAAGCAAGTTTTTAATCGAAGACCAACTTGGCGGTTAATTTCGCGAAAACCTCAAAAAATGAAGAAATTCGCGAATTTAAGGGCTTAAGATGAAAAGCTGTAAACCAAATTTGCATAAGAAATATTGCTACAAGTCATATCTTTGTTTTTCATGCCATACAATTTAAAAATCATTAACTTTGCAAATTTTTTTGTTGAAAAACTGGCTCGAAATCAGCAAATCTTTAACGACATTTTGCAAGAAAACTGTACCATACATCGAAAAACGGAGTACGCCATTCGAATCAGCATGTCTCAAATATATTGAAACGTTGGTCACACCTCTTGTTTTCTAAAATAGTGGTCAGTTTTGTCACGCTGTGTTATCGCACCATACATCCAGTGAATAATATACGGTTTTAGACCCCACCTTCTTCCGAAAGTTCTTCTGCAGGTGTAAAAAGCACATGACGACTTTTTCATCCTTTCCTCTGTATTCCTTTTCCAGGAAAGCTTTGAGTCCAGGATTACACCCAGGTATTTCGCCTCATTAGATAGTTCTAGGGTGATTCCATCTAGTTTGGGAAAAACAAACCTGTCTTTCTTACAATTAGTCCTTTTTGTGAACAAGACGAGTTCGGTTTTGGCGGGATTGACTCCCAGACCGTTGTCCCTTGCCCACGTTAAGAGTATCTTAAGTGCTGATTCCATGAGTTCACTAATCGTTGGTAAAAACTTACCTCTGATTAGGATCACAACGTCATTAGCCTAGGCAACCACCTTGATACCCATTCCGTTGAGTGACTCGAGGATTTCATTTATTACAAGATTCCACAGAAGAGGAGAGATCACCCCCCCCCCCCCAACCCCTTTGTGGTGTGCCCCTTGTAACTACTTTCCTCGCTTCACCATCACCTATCTTCGAGTTAATTGCCCTGCTTTTCATTCTTACTAATAGAAATGTGATAGAAAACAGAAATTTTAAGATTTGATGCAATAAATCCTCCAATTCCCAATTTCCATTCTCAAAATTTTCAAAAATATGATTTTTTGCAATTTTTGCTGCCACGCCCACAATAAAGGCGGTGTTGAAAATTTCCGCAAGGTGTAAAATACTAACATGATAGAGCATCCACACCTACTATTATATGCTCATCGGGGGCGTGCGTTTTTTGCCCCACTGGGTTTAAGTCGATTTTCGGGCCAAAAATAGGCCAAATTTTTATGGGGCTGGAGGGAACATTAACAGCTCGGCCTCCATTTTTTTTAAATCATCTACGATATGTTACCTTTCAAACTACTAAAAATAATCAATGTGTTCTGAACAAAACTTTATATCTAGAGTCAAAAGTGTGTTGGTGTTTTTTACGAAAAAAATCGAAGATATTTTTTTTTTTTTTAAATCTTAACTTTAAAGGCTCCGACACAATGTTGGAGTACTCTGTACTACAGAGTACTATCTCTAAAAATAGAGACGACATCATACAAAAAATGTGTAAGTGCGAAAGAGAAAGGAACAAAATCCACTCTTTGGCACAGAGTACTTTGTCATTGTGAATTCGGCTTAAAATAAGGTGTGTTCCAGAACGTTACCGCGGGTGCCCGCGGGTACCCAAAACAGCCCGAAAAGCGTTCCCGTACGCAAAAATTGGGTAAATGAGAGAGTTTTTGAGAGAATAAATTTGTTTCTCATTTTACCGAACTTACCCGTACTATTTTTTCGTGTAAATTGGTAACAATCAGATGTTGAGAAAACAGCTGATTTTTGTTGTGAAAATAAATTAAAAATTTTAATAAAATAAAAAAACGGAACAAAGGTAAAGTTTAATTTTAAACAAAATAATATATTTAGTCATTAAAATCAACTTTTACAATTTGTTTCGCATTGTTGAACGTATTTTTATACCCTCCACTCTAGTGATAGAGGGTATATATAAGTTTGTCATTCCGTTTGTAACACCTCGAAATATTGGTCTAGGACCCCATAAAGTATATATATTCATGATCCTCGATCGATTTTAAGACGATCTAGCGATGTCCGTCCGTCCGTCCGTCCGTCCGTCCGTCCGTCTGTCCGTCTGTCTGTCTGTCTGTCTGTCTGTCTGTTGAAAACACGCTAACTTTTGAAAGACTTTACGGAGGCTCTTGAAGTTTGGCATATATGTTGGGCATTCACCTGGTCAGGTTGGTATTGCAATCCAGCGAAATCGGTCAAGTGGTTCAAAAGTTATGAGCAAATGACTGAATTTCGGCAAGGGTTTTTCGTGAATTTATGAGATAAAAAGCACTATAACTTTCGAAAATCAATTCTGAGGATGCTGAAGCTTGGCATATATATTCTTCGTTCCTCCAGCCTGGTTCGTATTGAATTTCACCAAAATCGGTCCAGTGGTTCAAAAGTTATTAGCAAAACCGTGAATATCAGATTAGCTTCACCTTAAATTCACGTGGTGAAAACCCGTTAAACCTGTTTTTAAACCATTGGAAAGTCACAAAAATATTTTAAAACGTATTTTTGTCACTCAAAAATATTTTTATACCAAAACAAAAAAAAAAATACACTCGAAAAAAATTTTACACTCAAAAAAAATTTTACACTCAAAAAAAAAAATTAGTAAATTTTTTTTTTAATGTAAAATTCGAAAAAATTTTACACTCAAAAAAAAAAATTAGTAAATTTTTTTTTGAATGTAAGATTCGAAAAAATTTTACACTCAAAAAAAAATTAGTATTTTTTTTTTTTCAAAATTACTAAAAAAAAAATTTTTTTACACAAAATAAAATATTTCTAATCATAACTGTTATTTTTTTCACGTTAGAAAATTTACTATGACTTAAAATGGGCATTGTGGAGGGTATTCATAGATTCGGCCAAGTCGAATTTAACTTTTCTACTTGTTTCTTACTAAAATTTGTTAGCATTTCAATTTGTTTACATTTTTTAGTTTTTGGGCTAGAAATGTGGTTTTTAGCGTTCCCGTACTTTTGTGCATTTTTGCGGTATGGTAAGAGTTTTTTAGATTTTCTCTCATTTTACCGAACTTTACCCGGAAAGTTCTGGAACGCACCTATAGTGTAACATCTGACTGAAACAAGATATCGCTTACATTTTTGTTTTTTTTTTTAACAGAAATCTATATAGCTTTCAAATAAAATTATTTTGAAATAAATCGGAATAAATGCTACCGTGCTATTGGCAAATAACTGAAGCCGGATCGGCTAAACTTTAAAATTTGACTTTTTAAAATAGCTCTATCTCGGAAAGTGTATGAGATAACCCCACATATAATTTTTTTGAAAATCTGATAACAAAAAAAAAAAAATGGAAAGCATTTAAAGTGTTCGTATGCAAAAGGTACCCTATTTTTGGGGGTTCTCCTGCCTATGCCGATCAACGGCTAGAGAATGTAGCTAAAATATCCATTTTAGCACAAAAATCTGCTAAAAGCTTGCTAATTTCAATTGAAAGTAGTTTTACAGTTTTTTTTTTTTTTGACAAAGTTGTTCGAATAGAGAAAAATTTAGAAAAGGTAAAAAAAAACAAAGAGAAAAAAAAAATACTGAAAAAAATGAAAAATTTAGGAAAATGCTGTAAAAAAACTAAAAGATTACATAAAATGTGAAAAATTACAACAAAAATACCAGATATAGGCCTCTGTTCTGTCTTTCACAACTTTTCAATTCATATTAAAATTTCCGAATCACATGAAATCAAGTTTAGTGTTTTGTTGATCACGTTTTCATTTGAAGTTGAAATCGAATAATTTAAATTTAAAAAATTAAAAGGAAAAAAATGCATTCGTTTTACTTTCACCAAATTTTATTTATGTGAAACAAATCGAAAAAGAAATTCGGATGTAAAATCAAGAACACCAAAAAAATTCGGAAATTTTCATTTTCACATTTTTTATGTGAATTATTTTTTTTGGAACAGCGGCCATAAAAACATTTAGGACTAAAAAATTCAAAACAATTGTGGAGGATATTTTGGATTCGACATAGCCGAATATAGATTTCTTACTTGGTGCTTAAATAAAAAGACATTTTTTTTTACATCAAGGAAAAAGTAAATTTTATTCTTTATTATTTTTTTTTCATTTATATTTAAAATAATGTATACGCAATGCAATAATAGTAACAAAAACTTATTTAAATAATTAAATAAAAAAAGAAACAAACGCGATTATAAAACTACGAAAACAGTAACATAATTATAAAACTTAATACCTATACAATAATAAAAAAAGTTACGAAAATCAATTTCGAACTGAGCAAAAATATATTTAAACAATTATTAACAATTAATTTTAAGAATAATAATAATAATAAAAATAATTTTTTAACATTTTTTATTTGTATTGCTGATGATGATCAATAATGTAGCATATTTATGGAGTTTTTCAAAATAATAAATATTGAAATTATTAATATTTTTTATATATTTATGTATAAATATTTTGTATATAATTTTTTTATTGTAACATTTATGGTTTTTATTGTGTTTTAAGTAGGGATGTGCGATTAATCGATTAATTAATCACTTCGATTAATCGAAATCCTGATTAATCAATTAATCGATTAATCATACTTTCTGATTAATCAGAACTATGATTAATCAACTAATTTGAATTTTGATTAATCGAAAACGAATAATTTTATTCAATTTTTAAAAATTGTTGGCAAAACAAAATGAAAGACAAACAAAACAAAAAATATTTAAAAATGAAAAAAGAATTTATAAATTAATAAAAAGAACAAAAATTAATATGCCAAAACCCAACAATATAATCAACCAAATTTTCCAAAATTTATGACGAATTGGATCTATAATGGAAGACTGGAGATTATATGTATAATATGCCTCTAACCATGCTCAAATCTAGAAATGAACATAGATATCGTCGGTGTGCCAACCAGAACCGCTGTATCAACATTTTTTGAAGAGACTTTAATAACAGCTATATTTGGTACTTTTGCGCTGTTTATTTTGAAAATAGAAAATGTCCAATATTACTTACATATGTACATATATATTTATGAAAGAAATAAAAGCACCGCGAAAGGTCAAAATAAAGCTGATTTGTAAGCCTCTTCAGAACATTTTGAAAAAAACATAGCGGTTCTGGTTGGCGCACCAACGATATGTACATATGTAAGACGCCCAATAACACGCATTCATGTTCCATCCCCCTAGAAATGCTTCTCTCTGCCAACACTTCGACGCCAATTGGTTGTATTGTACATGAGTTGGAGATCATTTACAATACAACAAAATTAATTTTCTACACGGGCTCAAAAAAATGCTCCTCTGTGTCAGCACTTCGACGCCAATTGGCGTTGAATTGTGCATGCGCCGGAGATCATGTGCAATACAACAAAATGAATATATATTTTTATTAATTTCAAATGATTGGAGGCACATCCATTTTTTTAGATTATGTAATTTTGTAATGTAAAGAGACCGTGATAATATCCGCATTGTGAGCTGAAAAGAACCTCTAAAAGTCTATTCCATGGACTAATTATACATCTTCCTTGGTCTATTCGACTAAAATTTTATAAATTGTCTAAAAAATGTTCAATAGTCATAGAATTTAAAATATAAAAACAAAATAAAAACAAAACAAAATATTCAATTATTCAAATTTTGAATATTCAACTTCCTGATTAATCAATTAATCATGAATTTTGATTATTCAAAATTTAAATTAATTGATTAATCGTAGTTCTGATTAATCAGAAAGTATGATTAATCGATTAATTGATTAATCAGGATTTCGATTAATCGAAATGATTAATTAATCGATTAATCGCACATCCCTAGTTTTAAGCCATTTGAATAAAACAAATTCATTCATTATTATTTTATATATATTTTTTTGGTTTTCATTTCTTTTGTTTTGTGTTTAAAATAAAATTATACATTTTTGTTGTTGTAATTAATTATTATTTTGTGATTGTTTAAACATTTTATTTTTAATATTTTTTTTCTTTTTGTTTGTAACACATAAATAAAGTGCATTTATAAAATAAACTGATATTTATTTATAAATTAATGTATAGAAATATTCTAAATTAAGTAAATGTATTTCAAAAATAATTAACTTTTAATTTTAATTAATTTTGAAATTTCATTATACTATCTTTTAGTAACACAGGCCAACATAGACCAGAATATATCTTTTCTAATGGTTTGAGTGTTACTGAATTTGAATCTGATCTTAGAATTCGCCTATCACATCAGGTTTTCGAGATATCTTAGCTTGAAGTTTCGTCAAATTCTAGACGTTATAAATGCGCGAATCCACCTTTATTTATGAAACCTGATATGTTTTCTGAAAGTCCTACAAACTACCTTTAAAATGAATGTTTAACCTTTGTAATATCTTGTTACATGTCTGAGATATATTAACCTGAAGCTTGAAAACCCCGGGTTTTCGCTATATTCATGATACTTTTGATATGAATGCAAATTTGATAGATTTTTCGATACATTTTGTTTATATTTTACAAAAAACTTTCAAAAGTTTTGAAGTCAAAATTTTTTCGAATAAAATGATTTTTTGACCTCTTCTATTTGCTGAGATATCGTCTCAGACAGGTGTATACAAATTTGTATATCCTGTTTCATCTCTGAGATATATTAATCGGAAGCTCGAAAAACCCGGGTTTTCGCTATATTCATGATATTCTTTCTATGAATGCAAATTTGATCGTTTTTTCGATACATTTTGTTTATATTTTACAACAAACTTTCAAAAGTCTTGTAGTCATAATTTATTCAAATAAATTGCCTTTTGAATTGTTAAGATATCTCTTCTATTTGCTCTTCTCACTAACTTTTGCTTTGCAATCCCTTTTCAATATTTAAAATTTTTCTAGACCCCCCACATAAAAAAAAAATTATTAACGTGATCTTAACACAAATTTTTTCAAAAATCTGAATTAATGGAAAAATTTGGAAACCAAATTCAGAAGCATCATTGAATATTATTCGAAACCGTGTGGTCAGATCCCATATGCATACTAAAAATTTTACGTAAAAAACATCTAAAAAATAAAAAAAAAAAAACACAATTTTTGTGAACTTTAAACTCAATTTTCTCAAAAATTTGAAAACCAGGTCCCGAACTTCGGCATTTTATATCAAAACTTTCTATCGCCATTCATTTTTTATTTCCGAAAATAAAAGAAAACAAGTAAGAAAATTATTGTCGGTCAAAACCGACCATATAATACCCTACACCAGAGTTTTCCGGAAAGAGGGTCACAAGTTCAAACATGGACTGATTAGATCTATATTTTGTCAAATCTTTAATAATTGTAAAAATCACTCACAAATCAAATTTGAGTGGAATAGGCTTCTTTTTGTTGACAATAAACCGCTTCAACTGAATATCGGGCGAAATTTTCACATGGGTCCAAAAATGGTCCGATGATAATCAGATTTGATAAGGTTATTAAAGTACGCGTTTAACATACACAAACAGAATTTTAATTAAATATTTTCTATTTTCATGAAATTTGAGAGATTTATGTGAAAATCGGGAAGGTGATTTGTATGGGGGCTACAAGAAGAACTGGTCCAAATTTTAAAATTTGGAATGGTGATTTGAGTGGATGAAACATGATTACCTGTCAAATTTCGAAAATATACCTATTAAAATACGGCTACTATAGTAATTTCAGCCAAAACTAAAGAGGACCTTTGTATGGGGACACGGTCTAAATATGTATCGATTTTTTCCAATTTCAATAGGCTTCGTCCTTGGGCCAAAAGAGGCTTAAGTTTCAAATTTCAAGTCAATTTATTAAAAATTGCGACCTGTATCGTGTTTACACCGTTTACATGGACAGACGGACGGACCGACAGACGGACGGACATCGCTTAATCGATTCAAAAAGTGATTCTAAGCCGATCGGTATACTTAAAAGTGGGTGTAGGACCAATATTTCGGGTAGTTACAAACATCAGCACAAACTCATTATACCCTGTACCACAGTGTGGTGTAGGGTATAAATACTAGTTTAATCTAATCAGAAATGGAGAAATGTTTACCAAGAAAGCATTTAAAGTCCAATGTTTGATTTTGATCGAAATTTTATTCGATCAAGAATCTAGATCCGTTATTCGGATTCAGATTCGGAATCAGCATTAAAAAGTAAATCGAAAAAAGTGGTCAGATCCCAGACGCATCCAAAAATTTCACAAACCAAGCTCTTAAAATTGGGAAAATGTTTTTGTAAATTTTGCCTTTAATTTTTCCAAAAACCTAACGTACTACACCTTTTCCAATTGTATTTCAGAAATTATCAATTGTATTCCAGAAATTATAAATTGTATTTCAGAAGTAATCAATTGTATTTCACTATTTATCAATTATATTTCAGAAATTATCAATTGTATTTTAGAATTAATCAATTGTATTTCAGAAATAATCAGAATTTATCAATTGTACTTCAGAAATTATCAATTGTATTTCAGAAACTAACCTTCGTAAAACAATTGAAAATTTATAAAATACAATTGATAATTTCTGAAATACAATTGGAAATGGTGTAGAAAATTTTGGAACCCAGATTCGGAATCAGCATCGAAAAGTTAATAGAAAACGAACTGTCAGATCCCAGACTCAGCCAAAAAACTTCACAAATCAGTGTTGGTCATTCCGGGAAATTAACAACTGCACAGTGATTACGGAGGGACCTTAACTGATGGACAAATTACACTGTGCTACAAAAAATTTTCCACCGATTTTCAATTTTTTAACTGTTTTGGATAGAAGAAATATAGGGCTTTTTATGTGTGTGAATTGGTCTATACTATTAAAGAAAGATATGTATTGATTTTTTCAACAATATCTAATTTTTTTGTTATTTTTTGAAAAATTTTTGAGTTTATCGATTTTTTTCTGCTATAGTTCGTTGAACAATGTTTATATTTATAAACTTGTTCTTAAAGAAAATTTAATTGTGAATACGATGAGCTTTATGTCGAAAAAATCGAATAACAATTGACAGAGTTGTGATAATTTTTCTAAAAAATTAAATTAAGATTTTGCATGAAATTGCATTTCGGACAACCCAGGAAAACAAAAATAAAAAAATAAACGAACATACTGAGAAGTTTCGTATCATTATTTTAAAGGTTTTTGGTCCCCTGAATTCAAATTTGACCTTGAAATTGCGCTATCTTATTTGGTTATTGATATATCAATTTATTTTGAGGATGTTTATTCTGGCTCGAGGTCATTATTTTCTTTACTAATTAAAACCATGATATTCTCATAGCATAATTTTTAAGAAAATTATTTTTTGTTTTAAATTTATTTATGTTGGTCATTTTTGCAAGACTTAATCGACACGTGTTTCGGAATTTGTCAAGATTCCATTGTCAAGATTATTTAGCAAAAATAGAAACGATTTACTACAAAGTAGTAAACGAGTCTAATGACAAATTGTTTGTGCACAACTAGAATATTAATACATATTCGCCTCTATTCACAATGAGAATTAGAAAGACGAAGAAATTGTACCATACTAATAAGGCAATGATTGTCAATAACCAACAAAAATATTTAGAATAAAATAAACATCCTGAAAATATAATATTTTAAAGGTCGAATAAAACAATTTTTATTTTTTAATAAAAATTAATCAGAATATATCAATTTATGTTAAATATCTCAAAAACCTGAAGAGATAGAGTAATTTAACGGCCAGATTCGAATTCAGCGCGCCAAAAACCTTTAAAAATATTGTACATGACCTCTTATGATAAATTTATTTTTTTTTGCCTGGGTTCTCTGAACGGCGATTTCCTGAAAAATCTTAATTTTCTTTTTTAGAAAAACTATCACAACTCTGTCAATTCTTATCTGATTTTTACAGGATAAAGCTCATCGAATTCAAAACTAAATTTTCTTTAAAAATATGTTTATAAATATAAAGAATGTTAAACGAACTATAGCAGAAAAAAATCGATAAACTCGAAAAATTTTCAAAAAATAACAAAAAAATTAGATATTATAGAAAAAATCAATAGATATCTTTCTCATATGTGTAGACCAATTCACACACATGGAAAGCCCTATCCTTTTTCTATCCAAAACAGTTAAAAAATGTAAAATCGGTTGAAAATTTTCTGAATTACATAAGGTTTAGTGAGCAAAGTCCCAAAAAAAACGTTTTATGACAATAACTCTAAAATTTGAGGGTGTCTGGCAAGTTAAATGGGTATTTTTGTGACCTACTCGACAAAACCAACAACCTATACCATGTCACATTAGAAGTATTTTTTCACTGTAGCACAGTGTTATTTTTCTTCAATAAAAGTATTTGTATATTTTTATAACACGACAATAAATAAATGTGTTTTAAATTTATAAAATTTAAGGTTTTAACAAAATAGTTCGCTACCCCCCAGAAACTCTTCCACGACCCCCTAGGGGGTCACGACCCACCGTTTGAGAACCATTGACGTAGAGATATCATGCGTTGAATAAATAAATTTCAATATTTAACAATTCAAAAGGCAATTTTTTGGAATTGCAAATTTAAGACTGTTATAGGTTTGCCGTAAAATATAGGCGAAATGTGGCGAAAAATCTATTCATAGCGAAAATGCCATGAATATTCGTATAACGAAAATCCGATTTTTTTTAAAATTCATGTTAAGATATCTAAGGAGAGAAAAAAATATAACAGAGGCTAAACATTTATTTTTAGGGTAATAAGTAGGACTTTCAGGCGACATATCAGGTTTTATAAATAAATGTGAATTCGCTCAGTTATAACGTCTCGAGTATGCCAAACAACAGGATTTTTTTGAACTTTAAGCTAAGATATCTCGAAAACCTGATGTGTTGGAAAAATTCTGAGTACAGATTCGGATTCAGCGCATCTCAAACCCTTAGGAAAGTTTACTCTTGTCCGACTTTTTTTTTTAAAATTTTGTCGGCCTGTGTTATTTAAACTTAATGATTAATGATTACTTTGTTTAATACTTAATATTATTTATGTTTATATTTATTTATTTTTTTTGAAAAAGGAGTTTGTAGGTAACAAAATATATAATTTTTGTATTAAGTTAGTTTTATATTTATATTATTTTGTCTATCTAATGTTTAATTATAGTAAAGATTTTATTGAAAATTATTATAATTTTGTATTTTACGTATGAATGTAAAAAAAATGTTTATAAAAACAATTTATTTTGCGAAATATGAAAATTTATGTAAAAAAATGGTTTCATTTCTTTTTATCCTTAATTTTTTAGTTTTTTTTTTGTTTGTATGTCTTTTTAAATCTTTGTAGTCTACATACATACTATTCTATTCTTATGGTATCAGCTTTTCTGACTTTCTATAAATTCAAATTTCTTTTGAAAATTTCAGGTTCCCAATGTTACATTTCAGTTTCACTGTTATATTAAGGTACATTTGTAGTTAATTTTTCTTGTATGATTTTTGGTTTTTATTTTTATAAAAAAAAAATAGTTTTTAGAGAATATAATTTTTTTTTTTAAGTTTTAAATATTTTGAAACTCGGTTTTGTAGTACTTTTATTGAAATTCTTAATATTTTGTTGTTAGATTTAACTGAAATTGTTAAATCCGTTGGATTTTTTGTTAAGTTAAAACAACTAATAAATGTAATTGTTTTAACTGACAGAAATAAACTGCCTTATGTAGTGAAAACAACTTACAAATGTGGTAAAATCAACTGACATGTTCAGTTAATAAAATTGAAAAAAAAAAAATTCAAAGAAAAATCTAAAATATAAATTTTTAATATTAAAAAAAAATAATTTATGTTCAAATTGATATATAGGGGCATGTCACAGACTCAATTCCGTTCGGATTTGAAAAAAGTGGTTTACTCGTAAAACGCAAAACGAATATTATTTTTTCGGAATGAAATCACTTTCTAAAATCAAAGTGGAATTGAATTGCATAAAAGTGGTTTCATTCCGAAAAAAATTATTCGCTTTGCGTTTTACGAGTAAACCACTTTTTTCAAATCCGAACAGAATTGAGTCTGTGACATGCCCCATAATACGTAAGTTCTTCTTGTAGCCCCCATACAAACCACCTTCCCGATTTTTACATAAATCTCTCAAATTTCATGAAAATAGCAAATATTCAACTAAAATTGTGTTTGTGTATGTTAAACGCGTACTTTAATAACCTTACACAGAAAAAAATATGAAGGAAACAAATTTGAGTAATCACTTGTTTAAATTTAAAAACAAAAATTGAGTAATTTTTTAATTGACGCAATTAAAAATTTACTCCAAAATTTTAAAAACAATTTAAGTAAATAATTTAATAAAAATTTACTTAATAGCTTTTTTATTTTTTTTTTAACTCTTATAGTTTTTTGAATTCTCGTTTAGTTTATAGTTTTTTGTGTATGTATATGAAAGTTTGTAATCGTCTTTATAAAATTTTCCTATGTTTTTGAGACATAAATATGTTTGGTAAAGTTTGAAAAAACAAGTTTTTTGTTTTTTTTTTTGTAAAAAAATTTAAAACTTTTTTAAACTTAAAAAAAAAAACAGATAAATTTTGAGTAAATTTTTAATTGTGTCAATTAAAAATTTACTCAAATTTTTTTTCAAACATTTAATAAATTTTTATTAAAAATTTACTCAATACTATTAAATCGTTTACTGGTGCAAAATTGAGTAATTTTTACTCAATAGTATTAAAAATTTACTCAAATATTTTTTTTATTTTTTTCTGTGTATCAAATCTGTTTATCATCGGACCACTTTTGGACTTAGGCCAAATGTGAAAATTTCACCCGATATTTAGTTAAAGCGGTTTATTGTCAACAAATATAAGCCCATTTCACCCAAATTTGATTTGTGAGTGTTTTTTAAACTTATTAAAGAGTTGGATCTTGGGACCCTTATTGGAAACTCTGGTGTATGGTATTATATGGTCGGTCTTGACCGACTATAATTTTCTTACTTGTTTTATTTCAAACGTTCCACAAAAAGATTTTGTTTGATCAAAGTCAAACTTACACAGCTTATTATTGCCCACTATGAAATTTAAAAATCGTTGAAAAAAATTTAGTTTTTCGGAAAAATGGATGGGTTAGATGTGGTAAAACAGGGAAAAATTAATAATTTTTTGCATAATATCGCTTTGTATTAAATTTTTCTACCAGTAACTCAACAATTCTAAAAAATTTCGAAAAACATTTATTTTATAGTTTCGTATGGGCTATAAATTGAAATTAGAACTAATTGTTAGCCGTTTTTGCGTGATTGCAAAACACGCAGACATAATTTTTAATTAAATTCGGAGTTTTTCCTTGTCTGGAGTTTATATTATCCTAAGAGGGGTGGTATTTTTTATTATAATTTTTAATTTTCTTTAGAATCCTGTTAATTTTTGTAACAAAACAAAGACTTTGTTATTTAAAACTAAAAAATCAATACACTTGAAAATGGTTGTAAATTTAGTAAATACAGTGCTGCCGCAGCACTGCAGGAGTGGCGCTGACGCAACACGGGTGATACAAAAAAACAGTGTTGGGGCAACGCTATATTTTTATAACCGTCGGCAATTTCTGACTGGGGTATTTTTTCTTTTGGTGAAATTCCTGCTAGTTCGGCTTTCATTCGGTTTTTCACGAAAGCCTTTATTTTTCATAAGCTGACAAACCTTTTTTAAATTTGAGATCGGGCAGCTAAAAAAAAAAACAGGTAACTCTTATTTTATTCCTCTCATTCCCATATTCAAGTTTCAGGACAATCGTTTGGTGCCCTGTGAAAGACCTTCCTTGTAAGTGGAGGGTATAAAAATGGATGAAAGAAAAACTTTAATAAAATAAAAAACATTTTAATGAAAAAAAGATTTTGATAAAAAACATTTTTAATAAAAAAATTTATGAAAAAATGGTATAAGAGATTCGGCAAAGACGCATTTAACTCTGTCGCTAGTTTTTGTACTTTTGTTAAATAAATGGAAAAATTTCCATACCAGAAGAAGATAAGACTTGATAAAAAAGTAAATTTGGTAAAAAAAATTGAGAAAAAAATATTATAAAAAAAAAAAATTAAAAAAAAAAATCGGTCAAGACCGACCCCAAGTCCAAACGTGGACCTATTTGATATATCTTTTGTTAGATCTTTAATAAGTGTAGAAACCACACAATAACTCTCAAAAAATTATGTAGGTAAATTCCAGTGAATATTCACCTAAAACAAATGAAATTTTATTTAAAAACCATTCCACTATTTTTCATTTAAAATAAAAACATATTACAGTCTATTTTTAATGTTAATTTAATGACTATCCAAAACATTAAAAAACTAGTGAATATTCACTTATTTTGTATTGAAAAACAGTAAAACTATAGAAGAAATTTTTTACTGCCGAAATTGAATGTAACAGAAAATTCAGTTTTAAGACAGTAAATTATTTTTTTTTTAAACTGCAGAAACAGTAGAAAACAAGAAATCCATAATAAAATTAATGAGTTTTCTTTTAAAATAACTTTACTGATTACTTTTTAAAATAACCTACACTCAAAAAATTATGTAGGTAAATTCCAGTGAATATTCACTTAAAACAAATGAAATTTTATTTAAAAACCATTCCACTGTTTTTTCATTTAAAATAAAAACACATTACAGTCAATTTTAAATGTTAATTTAATGACTAACCAAAACATTAAAAAACTAGTGAATATTACGTTATTTTGTATTGAAAAACAGTAAAACTATAGAACAAATTTTTTACTGCCGAAATTAAATGTAACAGAAAATTCGTTTTTAATACAGTAAATTATTTTTTTTAAACTACAGAAACAGTGAAAAAATTAAATCCTTTATAAAATAAGTGATTTTTCTTTTAAAATGACTTTACTGATTACTTTTTAAAATAACCTACAAACAGTTAATGACATAATTTTCTTAGTGTACAAACAGTTAATGATATAATTTTCTTAATGAACCAAATTTGAGGGGAATTGCGTTATTTGTGTTGCCAACTGATTTATTCAGTATCGGGCGAAATTTTTATATGGGTACTAAGTCCAAAAATAGTCCAATTATATTGAGATTTGATAAGGTTACCAAAGTACACGTTTAATACCTACACAAAAAAAAAAAAACGTGCACTCAAAGAATTATGTAGGTAAATTCCAGTGAAAAATTACTTAAAACAAATGAAATTTTATTTAAAAACCATTCCACTGTTTTTTCATTTAAAATAAAAACATATTACAGTCAATTTTAAATGTTAATTTAATGACTAACCAAAACATTAAAAAACTAGTGAATATTCACTTATTTTGTATTGAAAAACAGTAAAACTTTAGAAGAAATTTTTTACTGCCGAAATTGAATGTAACAGAAAATTCATTTTTAAGACAGTAAAATATTTTTTTTAAGCTACAGAAACAGTAGAAAATAAGAAATCCTTAATAAAATTAATGATTTTTCTTTTAAAATAACTTTACTGATTAATTTTTAAAATAACCTACAGACAGTTAATGACATAATTTTCTTAGTGTGGGTATTCAATACTAAAAATTTAGCTAGTGACCTAATGCTTTAGTCCAAAATGATCTAGTGCAGGAATTTGTAACACCGTACAACACTACTTTTAACACCAGAAAGAGACCTTATACACTTGATAGCAAAGCCCCTTTGGAGTAAAACTGCTTTTACAGTTTTACTTTCAAGATTTGAAGGACCTTTAAAGAAAAAAAAAATATGCTGAAATAAAAAGCAAATGAAAGAGTAAAGTCTCCTCGATTTTTTAAATATGTTTGGTTGTCATGTCATGTTAAAAGGATATCAAAAAGGTCCTTTCAAAAACTTTGTCCTTAATATTCTCTAGAATTTCCAGCCATTTCTTCCTGACAAAATATATGTTAAGGGCATTGACATGCACCAACACATTGTTAAATTAAAAAAATTAAAACAAAAAAGCTCGTAAGGAGGTAGCAAAAAATCGAGTAAAGTCACGAAACCGCCTTGTAAATTTTATCGCGTCAAAAAAATTGTAAATTTACAATTTTATTGGTAAAAAGCTTGTAAAATTACAAAATTGTTGGGTTATTAGAGTCATTTAAGCCAAATTCAAAGGAAGCATTTGCATGGGCGCTAGGTCTTAATATGGATCGACTTTTTCCATTTTCAATAGGCCAAAATATGCGTCAGTTTCAAATTTAAAGTCAATTGATGGAAAATTCCGACCTGTATCGTGCTTAAACCGTTAGATGAACGGACGGACAGACATCGCTAAATTGACTCAAAAAGTAATTCTGAGTCGATCGGTATACTTGAAGGTAGGTCTAGGACCAATATTTGGGGTATATATATATGGGGCATTCCATGCCAAATCACTCACTTTTAGGCCCGACCCCCTTCGATTAATTTTATTTTTGGATATGTTTTAGTACGTATTAAATGCAACTTCCAGCCAAATTTTCAGCCTTTTATACCAAGGTGGTGTTGAGTAATCAATTTTTCAAAATGGCGATTTTTTCCAAAAAATGAAAAAATTTAAATTTTCAATCAATTTTGACCAGTAAAAAATATAGATATATTAAAAAAAGATGGACAACATTTTGTTGGTAGTTAAATGTAGTTTTAGAAAAAAAATATGAAAAATTATTCGAAGTAATTATCACTTGTTTTTTATCGTATAAAAATTGAAATCGACTTTTTGAAAAAGTCCGAAACCTTCGATTTTTTTTTAAAAATGTCAAAAAATTCTACCTTAATTACGCAACTTTTAAGTCATAATTCGAGATGTGATCGTAATTCGTTCTATTTTTATTCAAATTTTGAAAATTGCACTTTTTTTTTTTGACTCTGGTTTATTTTATATGGTGCTCCAAAAAAAATAATTTGGTAAACATTGACCGTAACTTCCCCTAGATATATTAACTTGGGTGTAAAAATACGTCTCAGAAAATTTTAGGATGATCGGACATGGGTAAGGCGTGCCGCATCGGCTTTGAAGTTTGAAAATCGGATTACAAGGGAAAATATGAATTTTTTTCTGTTTTCTTAATTTTTTTGGTATTTTAAGTTAATTTTGAATTCAAATGGTTACAGAATTGAAATGTAGAGTAAAATGTCTCTCTATTAAGGTCATAAAAACCGAAATCGGTTTAAAATCAGCCAAGTTATTACAACTTCCCCAGGCATCTAACGTGTGGCAGACAACTTGATTAATCAATACAATCCGATTTTTGAAATTCATTGAAATTTTCTACTGTAATAACATTTTTTTATTCTTCAAGTTCAAATGTTATTAGATGACAAGTATTTTTCATATTGTGTTTTGCTAACATTTTTTAAATTAGTGCTAAAAATGCCTGCATTTTCCACACCCTTTTGAAATCTCTATTTTAAAAAAAAAAATATTTTTTTTGTTTTAAAATTTGGAAAAGTCAAAAAAATATTACACTGAAACATGAATAATGAAAAATTGTTATTACAGTAGAAAATTTCAATAAATTTAAAAAAAGTGCCTCGTATTTTTTAATCAAGTTGTATGGCACACGCTAGATGCCTGGGGAAGTTGTAATAACTTGGCTGATTTTCAACCGATTTTAGTTTTTAGTACCTTATTAGTAAGGCATTTTACTCCACATCATAATTCTGTAATCACTTGAATTAAAACTTAACTTAAAATACCAAAGAAATTGCGAAAACAGAAAAAAATTCATATTTTTCCTTGTAATCCGTTTTTTAAACTTCAAGGACCATGCTAAGCGCCTTACACATGTCCGATCGTCCCAAATTTTTGTGAGACGTATATTTACCTCCAAATGAATATATTTAGGGTAAGTTAGGGTCAGTATCTACCATTTTTTTTTTTTTGGAGCTCCATATAAAATAAATCAGAGCCAAAACATAAAAGGTGCAATTTTAAAAATTAAAAAAAAAAATAGAAAGAATTGTGATCACATCTCGAGTTATGGCTTAAAAGTTGCATAATTTAGAGTAGAATTCTTATAGTTTTTTACAAAAAAATCGAAGGTTTCGGACTTTTTCAAAAAGTCGATTTTAATTTTTAAACGTCAAAAAATAAGTGATAATTACTTCGAATAATTTTTTCACATTTTTTTTCTAAAACTACATTTAAATACCAACAAAACGTTGTCCAACTTTTTTTAAAATATATATATTTTTTACTGGTCAAAATTGATTGAAAATTTAAATTTTTTCATTTTTTGGAAAAATCGCCATTTTGAAAAATTGATTACTCAACACCACCTTGGTATAAAAGGCTGAAAATTTGGCTGCAAGTTGCATTTAATACGTACTAAAACATATCCAAAAATAAAATTAATCGAAGGGGGTCGGGCCTAAAAGTGAGTGATTTGGCATGGAATGCCCCATATATACCATACACCACAGAGAGATGTATGAAAAAAAAAAATTATGAAAACAAGTTTAGATGAAGTTTTTTCGATCAGCAGGTTAATTATTATCCAAGTTATAAAACCTTTTTCTTGTCGTTAACTTATGTAGTTAAACTAACGTAGGGTCCCGCGCGACTTTTAACATTAGACACCTTTAAATAGTGATAAAATTGTATCAATCAAGTGCAAAATAATAAATTAATTTGTCAACATTTATCGCCAAACCCCCTCCCACAAAAAAAATGCTCTCGGAAAATTTTTTGTTTATTTTAATTTTTTTTTACTGTACAAAGGGTATAAAAGATTTGGCAAGCCTATTTAACAATTTCAGAAAAACTCTGAGAAAAATAACTCACAAAAATGAGTGTCGAACTAATTTTTGTTCTGAACAACATATCCAAACTTCACGAAGATCTGAGGGTGAATTCAAAGAAACTTCCGTTGTCAGAATTAATTTTCAAAATAAAAAATGTTCTTTTTCCTACCAAACGGCTTCGGATATTTAAAAATTTTGTTGCGCATACAAATTTTGTAGTTTCAAAATATATAAAACTTTAAAAAATCATTAATTTTTTTAATAAACAACTCAATGTTTTTATAATATTTAGGTGTGATATGTATTTTTTAAAAAAAAAAAAAATATTTCAATTAATCCATAAATGTAACAATGTTTGGTGAATATTTAATTTAATTATTTATAAATATTTGAATTAACTACGTTTTGTTTTCAAATTGAAAAATATTTGTTATCTAACTAAGTGTTGTACTTAAAAATATCGAGGGGGGAGGGGATTATTAAAAAATATTTTATGAATATATTTTTTTTTAATTTTTTATTTTTATTTTTTATAATAAAACATTTAAAACACATTAATTAAGAAATAACTTATAAATACATTTAACATACTTAAGAGGAAAGTTATTTAAAGCTAATGATATATAATTATTTATATATAAAAAAAAATTAAATTCTTAATTAATATATGAAGGTACATGCAATATAAATTTATATGGAACTACAAAACTGACATTAACTATCACATTTGGAGACATATAGTAGAAAAAGAAACTATACGATCGTTAGACGAAAATTTATAAAAAAAATAAAACTCTTTTAAAGAGATAGAAAAACAGATATTTAAAATAATGTTTTCATTAAATACGAAATATGTTAGACATCATTACACATCAGACAAATCTTAACTTTTATTATTAATATTAATAACATTCATTCACTTACAATTTATAGGGATTCATGATTGATTCAATGATTGTGATATATATATTTTTTTCTTGTAAAACATATTAAGTAATTTTATTTTTTTACATATAAAAAATAGTATAGATGACATTTAAGTTTAGTATGATTTCTACTGTTTAAAGTACATTGGTAATATCTGTAAATTTTTATTGATTAACATTTATTAATGTTATCATATTTAAATTTACAGAATATTATTTTTTTAAGGTACATTAACTCTCATGATTTTTTTTTATTTTTTTTAAATTTATAGTTTAAAGACTTATTAACTAATTTTATTTACTAAATAATTAACAAAACAAAGAAGTACTTAATAAAAATGAATGGCCCTTACCACAAAAAAACAAAAAGTCTATTTTAACAAAAGTTTTATTTTAAATTTCAAATTTTCAATACATTTTTTGAAAGTCGATTTAAAAAAAAGTCATTTTTTATGGAAATAATATTAAAAGCTGATTTTAAATATATTTTATTTTTCTATGGTAAGGCTGAATATGTTTACACTTGAATCGATTTTCCAAACTTCTGTTAGTCATTAAACAAAAACTTTAAGCCTGCTAAAGTAGTTTTAAGACCATTAACTTAATATTTTTTTTAAGTTAAATTTTAACTGAAGTTTCGAGAAAATTTTTCCAAGATTTTTGAAATTTATTTATAACAAAAGATGCCTTCTTCAACACAGATTTAACATTTTTTTCGAAACTTAAATAAGTCACAAAGGATTGTTGTTAATTCCACTTTGCAAGCTGCGCTCAAAAACAAGGTATCCCATAGAAATGGAGGGTGAAAAACGGGATTTTTTTGTATTTGTTCCAAAGTAACTATATGAACATTACATATGGATGGAAAGGTTTTTTAGGCCCTATCCAATGGTTTGTTGGACTTAACAAAATTATTCTTTTGTAAGTTGGTTTTTTTTAAAAAATGTGTAAATATTGAGCTCAGTGTTGCCATAAGTTGAAACTTAAAAGGTGCTAGATCTCAAAGAAATGGGTGCTAGATAGTTCTACAGCCACAAGATTGGGTGCTAGATTTTTTTTTCACAGTTCGTGTACACTACGGTACACCTGATTTTGAAAATTTTTGGATTTTCACTGCTCCTATACCCTGCATTTGTTAACCGACCTGAAATAAGTACCTGGTTAATCGGTTAAAGTTTTCAATTTCGGACAAAAATCCATTAAATTTAAAAAAAAATAATTGAAAATTTTTTTGAATCTACTTACTAGAGTTTTTCTTTTCCCGGACTTTTTCATTTCCCGGGAAAGCGGGATTCATTTTTAAATTTCCCGGGATCCCGGGAATTCCCGCAAAAAATAAAAAACCCAAATTTTTGGTCAAAAAAATAATAAAAACCTAATGAATGCGATTGCACTATTTATAATGTTTATTAACACCATAAAAACCTTATTTAGTACCTTCAAAACAAACAAAAAATAAGTTTCGATGACAATTTTTGTTACACAATTTTTATAAAAAAGCGGCCCAAATATGTCAAAGTCTTTTAAAAGTATTTTTAAGGGAATATGTTATTTCACATCGCTTCTGTTTTAATAATAAAAATAAACCATTTATTCTAATTCATCTCAGTTAAATTTTACAATTGGTTCTCAACGCTTTGCCTCTAAAACACAATGAAACTGATTCAGAGGAATTTTTTAATTATGTCTCCGAAACTGAATGTAACTGTTTCAGAGAAATGAAATTATAAGAAAATTTGCCCCAAAAAATTTGAAAAAAAAAATTTAAAAATTCTGTTTTCTAAATGAAAACCCCGTTAATTTCACAGTCATTTCTAACACAGATTTTATATCAATATTTCGATTTAAAAAGCATCATGTCCAGAGACATAAATATTTTCTATAGAAACAAATAATCATAAGCAGCTTTTAGAAAGAAAATTTCCTATCTTCTGAAAAAAAGTATCAGGTTCTAATAATTATATCCTATCGAAGATTTAAATATTGTGAGACTTTTTCCATTCCGTAGGTCTCAGATTTTGTGAAATTTTTTATTTAGAAGGTCTCTCTTGGAATACTTTTTGGGCCCTCCTGGTTCCTGCGTACGTTTCTGCCATCAATTATCCAGAATTTTAATAAAATATCTAAAAAATCACATCCAAAATAATCAATAGAAGTCGAAAAATCAACAATTTCAAAGAAAAGAAAATTCCCGGGAATTCCCGCTCTATTTCCCGGGATTTCGGGATTGAAAATTTACGGGAATTCCCGGGAAATCCCGTCCCGGGAATTCCCGTGAAAAACTCTACTACTTACGTAAAATATATAATACGTTTTTGATATCGGTAACCTATATTTTAATATGTGCCATGACATAATCCCCACGGACATGATCCCCATTTCCATTATGGGGATTATGACCAAATTCATTTCGGTCATAATCCCCATAATGGTAGTGGGGACTATGACCGAAAATAATTTGGACATAATCCCAATAAAAAACGGAACACGTAACAAATGGCCATAATCCCCATTACAGGGATTATGTCCCCTATACTAGTTGGTCATAATCCCAAAAGTTTTTTTTTTTTTGTCTGAAAAGTTTTTCTGCGTAGCCGTCCTTCGGACGGGCTTAGGGATTACAAACTTCATAAATTAATTTAGTGGCTTCGCTAAACCCACCCTTTCTGCAGAAAACGGGGATTATGACCAAAATTGCTTTGGAATTACTCCCCATAATGTGAATGGGGGTTAAGTCCGAAAAAGTTTCGGTCGTAATCCCAACAGGGAACGGACATAATCCCCATTGGGATTGTGACCGTTTTGGAAACGGTCATAGTCCCCACAACTATTATGGGGATTATGGCCGTGATGACCGTTATGAGGGTAATGTCCGTGGGGATTATGTCCTGTCACCATTTTAATATAATTTGATTTTTTTAAACGAAATAATTTCTCAATATCTGAAATTGTTTATATAAAATGTAGATTAGTTTTTTCGACAATGTCTCATAATCTGAAAAAGTCTCATATTCTGAGACATTTTTCTTATAGAAAAAGTCTCAGATTTAGAGACATTTTTCTTATAGAAAAAAAGTCTTAGATTCTGAAACATTTTTCTTATAGAAAAAGTCTCTAGAAAAAGTCTGAGACATTTTTCTGAGACATTTTTCTTATGGAAAAAGTCTCAGATTCTGAGACATTTCTCTTATAGAAAAAGTCTCAGATTCTGAGACATTTTTCTTATAGAAAAAGTCTCAGATTCTGAGGCATTTTTCTTATAGAAACCGTTCAAACTTAAGCTCGAAATTACGTTACCTATAACCGGTATAAATTTCACTGCAATCGGTCCAGTACTTACTGAATGGCCGAATTATTTCCAAAAAAAGTCTTAAATAAACCACTGTGCACAGTATGGGAGTATACTCCCTTTGTCATTCCGTTTGTACCGCAATAAAAACTATTGGGGACCCCATAAAGTATATATTATTGATCTATGATCGATTTTAAGTCATTCTATAAATGTCCGTCCGTCTGTATAAAATTCAGTCCAAAATAAAAGAATAGACTCTTAGCACGAATATGTCGTATAGTCATAAGGCCAATTAAGTTCGGAAATGGTCAAAATCGGATAAGGGGCAAAAAAGTTTTCTGTAAGAACTAAACCAACCTCTAAAACAAGTATGAAAATTATAGTCGGTCAAGACCTACCGTATAATACCCTACACCAGTGCTTCCCGGAAAATGGATCCCAAGAGCAAACATGGACCGATTGGATCTATCTTTTGTCAAATCTTTAACAAAAAGTAAAAAAATACTCACAAACCAAATTTGAGAGAAATAAGCTTCTATTTGTTGGCAATATACCGCTTAAACTGAATATCGGGCGAAATTTTCGTATGGGACCTTGGTCCAAAAGTGGTCCGACTAAACTCCGATTTGATTAGTTTATTAAAGTACGCGTTAAACACACACAAACAAAATTTAAATAAAATATTTTTTATATTCATGAAATTTGAGAGATTTGTGTGAATATCGGGAAGGTGGTTTGTATGGGGGCTACAAGAACAACTGGTCCGATTTCTTTGAAATTCGGATTGGTTGTTACTGAATACGAAACAGGTTTACCTTCTAAACTTCGAAACGATACTTATTATAATACGGTTATTATAGTCCTTTGAGCCCCCTTTGTATGGGGGCTAGGTCTAAACATGGACCAATTTCAATAGGCTTCGTCCTTAGGGCATACGAAGCTTAAGTTTCAAATTTTAGACAAATCGATTGATAATTGCTACCTGTATCGTGTTTACAACGTTTTCATGGAGGGACGGACAGACAGACTGACGGACGGACATCGCTAGAATGACTTAAAAAGTTATCCTGAGTCGATCGATATATTTAAAAGTGGGTGAAAGACCAATATTTCATGTAGTTACAAACATCAGTTCAAACTCATTATACCTTGTACCACAGAGTGGTGTAGGGTATAAAAATACCATTTTTATACCCTACACCACACTGTGGTACAGGGTATAATGAGTTTGTGCTGATGTTTGTAACTACCCGAAATATTGGTCCTAGACCCACTTTTAAGTATACCTATCGACTTAGAATCACTTTTTGAGTCGATTTAGCGATGTCCGTCCGTCCGTCTGTCCATTTAAACGGAGTAAACACGATACAGGTCGCAATTTTTAATCAATTGACTTGAAATTTGAAACTTAAGAATCTTTTGGTCCAAGGACGAAGCCTATTGAAATTGGAAAAAATCGGTCCATATTTAGACCTAGCCCCCATAAAAAGTCCTCTTTAGTTTTGGCTTAAATGACTCTAATTTGGCAGGTAATCATGTTTCATCCACACAAATCACCATTCCGAATTTTTAAGAAATCAGACCAGTTCTTCTTGTAGCCCCCATAAAAACCACCTTCCCGATTTTCACATAAATCTCTCAAATTTCATGAAAATAGAAAATATTTAATAAAAATTCTGTTTGTGTATGTTAAACGCGTACTTTAATAACCTTATCAAATCTGATTATCATCGGATTATTTTTGGACGTAGGTCCCATGTGTAAATTTCGCCCGATATTCAGTTGAAGCTGTTTATTGTCAACAAAAAGAAGCATATTCCACTCAAATTTGATTTGTGAGTGCTTTTTACACTTATTAAAGATTTGACAAAATATAGATCTAATCAGTCCATGTTTGAACTTGGGACCCATTTACCGGGAAACTCTGGTGTAGGGTATTATATGGTCGGTCTTGACCGACTATAATTTTCTTACTTGTTTATTTTTTATTGCATTTTGTTAAACAAATGAAACCTTTTGATGTCAGAAGCAGTTTAAAGTCCTGCACTTAGACCGAGTAGGAAATTAGGTGGAATTGAAGTCATACCAGTGTTTAATTGGTTGGATCCCATTTTTTTGCGCTCTCTATAAGTTGGTACTCTTAGTGTTCCCTCTCTTAAGCCCGGTAAATTCCAACGACACGACGAAAGTCCAAAAACATTTTTGTATATTAAATCCTTTCGACTTTTGAGTTATCCAGTTTTTCAAATTCTCAAGAACCTAATGGCACCTTAACTCCAATATATAAAAAAACTATGCAAGATAGACCGAAACGGACAAAGATCTTGGATTCAAATCTATGGCAACCCTAAAGGGAGCCAACGAGGTCTGGACCTAATGGGGTCGTCAAAGATGTAAAACGCAAAAGGAATGTTTATTTTTGGATGAAATCACTCTCAAAAATCAAAGTGGAATTGTATTGAAAGTGGTTTTAATCCCAAAAACGTTTACGTTTAACATTTTAAGGAAAACATTTTAAACCACTTTCGAACGGAAATTGCTCTGAGACATGCGCCTCAATGTACGTCAACAGTCCATAAAGAGCACAAATAACTTTTTCAGTAACAATTTTATTTGTTGTAAACTTACCAAATTTCATAAAATGTTGCAAATCTATTTCTGAAAACATTTTTTGTTGATAAATAAATTTATTTTTTTTTTTTAAAATTTAATAACTAATTTATGATGAACTAATGAGAATCTTTTGAAAAAAATATTAAAAAAAAAAACAATAACAGTTTAACTGTAAATTTAACGAGATTTTGTTTATGATTAATGAATTAGACGATAAATAATTTAAAATTATTTTCATAATAACGAATTAAAAAAAAAAATATTTACTTACACATATTCTTACAATATACAGGTACCAAAATAAAATAAGGTATAATTGTAACAAAAATGACTAGAAATGATTTAAAATCTAAAACGAATAAAAAAATTTGTGCGGTAAATTTACTTAAGGGAAATGGAAACATAATTTAACGAAAACTCAAAGTGGCGTATGAGAGGAAAAAGAAATTACATTGTATAACAATAACTTTGCCACAGACTAAACAGATGCGAAAATTATGATAGGTGTCAAAAACACATAAATTTTGAACCATACACTAAAAAAATTATGTCATTAACTGTTTGTAGTTTATTTAAAAAGTTTTACGTTTTGTCGTTTTTAAAAGAGAAAACATTTATTCAATGCTCAGTTTTTTTAAATGACTATTTCTGTTCTTTGTTTCAAAAATAATAACATAAAAAATAAAGACTTTCATTAGCATTCAATTTTTTAAGTTCTGTTTTTTGTTCTGTAAGTAAAAATAAGTGATTCTTCTTTAATTTTTAATGAATTGTGTACGCTATATTTTTTTAAACTGTTGGCGTTTTTAAAGGAGAAATCATTAGTTTTTACCTAATTGTGTGAGTTATTTTTTTGTAAAAAAAATTTAAAAAAAAATTATTTATAGAAATATCAAAACATGTTTGTATTAAGTGACTTTGGCACGATGAGTAGAGTGTCTGGCCAAAATGTAGTTGGTTGCGGGATCGATTTCCCAAAATATTATTAAACATTATTTAAAAAATAATTCAATAGAAAAATTTTAAAAAATAACCTACGAAATCAATAGCACTGTGCTAGAAAAAACACAAAATCAAATATACTTTTAAAATGAGGTAGTTAAGGTTGTAGGTCTCGTCGAAAAGATCACAAAAATGCCCATAAAACTTGCCAGACACCCTCAAATTTTAAAGTTATTGTCAAAAAACGATTTTTGGGACTTTTCTCACTAAACCACGTGTAACTTAAACATTTTTCAATCGATTTTCAATTTTTCAACTTTTTTGGATAGAAGAAGAATATGGCTTTTCATGTGTGTGAATTGGTCTATACATATAAAAAGATGAGTATTGATTTTTTCAACAATATCTAATTTTTTGTTATTTTTTGAAAATTTTTTGAGTTTATCGATTTTTTTCTGTTATAGTTCGTTCAACAACATTTATATTTATAAACGTATTCCTAAACAAAATTTAATTGTGAATACGATGAGCTTTATGCCGAAAAAATCGGATAACAATTGACAGAGTTGTGATAATTTTTCTAAAAAAGAAAATTAAGATTTTGCTTGAAATTGCCGTTCGGACAACCCAGGCAAAAAAAATAAAAAAATTAGCGAACGTATTAAGAGGTCGCGTATCATTATTTTAAAGGTTTTCGGCCTCCTAAATTCGAATTTGACCTTGAAATTGCGCTATCTTATTAAGTTTTTGATATATAAATTTATGATAAATATCTCAAAAACCTGACGAGATAGAGCAAATTAAAGGAAAGATTCGGAATCAGAGCGCCAAAAACCTTTAAAAATGTTGTATATGACCTCTTATGATAAAATTATTTTTTTTTTGCCTGGGATATCTGAACGGCGATTTCCTGCAAAATCTTAATTTTCTTTTTTAGAAAAATTATCACAACTCTGTCAATTGTTATCCGATTTCTTCGAGATAAAGCTTATCGTATTCAGAATCAAATTTTCTTTAAAAATACGTTTGTAAATATAAAGGTATTTAAACGAACTAAAGCAGAAAAAAATCGATAAACTCGAAAAAGACCAACAACCTATACTATGTCACATCAGAAGTTTTTTTTCACTGTAGCACAGTGTAATTTTTAATGTTTTCGTAGGTTGTTTTTTTTTTTTATTTGTTGGTAAAAATAACAGAACAATCATTAATTTTTAATGTTTTCGTAGGTTATTTTTTTCGAAATTGTTGGTAAAAAGAAATTAAAAAAACTTAATTTTTTAATGCTGATGTTTGTTAAAACAAATAAATAATTACTGGGATGTTTTTCAATTGTTTAATCACTTTTTTTAAATGTGTTTTTCATTTGTTTTTACCTACAAAAATTTTGAGTGAATGGTAGAAAGGGTAAATTAATATAAGAAAAGAGAAAGAGAGATAACAGGTTTGTTTTTAATACTTTAATCATTCATAAATGGTAGAAAGAGTTGCCATGTTTGGTTAAAACTTGAAAAATCACTATTTTCTCCTAAAAATCGCTTTGGTTTTCCACACATTTTGTTATAAACCCTTTTTGTCGCGTCTGTTTAGTCTGTGACTTTGCTTTAATAAAAAGCCCTTCAAAATTTAAAATTTAAACTTTAAAATTTAAAATTATATTTATGTTGAATTGAAATGCACACTCTAATGCCCCATTATGTTTTTTTTTCTATGAGTTTTCATTGCATCTTTCCGTTTTGTGGTTATTATATTGACAGCGGTCTAGGGTTGTTTTTTTTTCAAAATTCAATTTGAAAATAGTTATTGACAACTTAAACTACCTCTAATTGTTCAATTAATGTCTATAGTTCAATACATATTAAATTGAAGAGAACAAAAAAAAAAAAAACAATAACGAACGCCAAGTCACGTAAGGATTTGTCTTTTCCTATACAGTGGCAGACAAAAGTATTCACACAGAGCTATAGTAGATGCCTTTTTTGAAAGGTGTTTTCTAGGTAATTTATTAAGCTTTAATTTAAGCTAAATAGTGTACAGATCGAGTTAATAATAAATGTGCTACGTGGATCGAACTGAAAATGTTTATAAACAGTTTTTTTTTTTAATATTTAAAGAAATCAACATTTTTCGACCTCCAAGTCTTTTGACCACCAATTTTTTTAATTTTTGTTTGGTTTATTGTAAAAACTTCTTAATTTTGAATATTTGAACTTGGAAAAAATCGACTTAGAAATATTTTTAAAAAAAATTTCTAAGAATGTCTATAAATAATTTTATTATCCAGTTCGACCCTCGTAGCTCATTTACTGTTTACACAATCTGGAGGCTATAAAGCTTAAATTAAAGCTAAATAAATTTCCTACAAAACGCTTTTTTTACATTTTTAATATTTAAACATATAATATTTAAAATATTTAAAAAAAAAATCAAAAAAATGTCTATAAATAATTTCATTGTCCAGTTCGAACCTCGTAGCACATTTATTATAAACTCAATCTGCACGCTTTAAAGCTTAAATTAAAGCTTGATGAATTACCTACAAAATGCTTTTTAAAATAAAACTTATTTGATAAAAAATTTCGGTATTTTTAACTTTGTTTTTTTATAGCTCTCTTTGAATACTTTTGTCCGACACTTTATAAACCAAAAAAGACAGGGTTAAAATTAAAATTAATAGAAAAACTCAAAAATATTAAAAAAAAGAAAATGTTATTTGCTAAAAAACAACAAATAACTTTTATATTATAAATAATATTTTTAAACTTATTTTATAAATATGTATAAATTAGTAGTAAATTAATTAATTTTAAATATATATTTACATCAACTTAATTTATATAATTTGTATTTACATATTTAATCGGGTTAAGGAAGTATGTTGTATAGTTTTTTATAATTTTTTTAAAATGGTAAACTGGCCACAAACATATTTTCTATTAATGCCGGCGCTGGTACTAAATCTTCTAATTTTAAATAGAATATTCTTTGTAAACCTTGTACACTTAGAGAACGTAATTCGGGTAGTTTCCCCAGCAGACGACTAAAATAGTGTGGCTTTTTTTGTGCTTCAGCATTATAGGTAACATGATCACGTAAACTACCGATAATTTTCATTTGTAGTTGTTCGACTTTTTTTGGTTCTCGAAGGCCATGGCGTTCTGAAAAAGATAATGAAAATTTGAAGGGTTAGTAATTTTTTAAAATAAATGAAAACAATACATTAGACTGAAATATTTTTGTATGGCGAATAATTTTTTCTATTGAACGTCTAAAACCAATCCGATTAAATTAACTTTTTTTTAAATTAAAAATTAAAAAAAAGTTAAAAACATACAGTGGGCGACAATGCATTGGAAACTTTTCTATAGTAGATGCAATTTCTTAAAGACAAAGTTAACAATACTAAACGTTACGCCATTTAGAAAATTTTGCAAGCTTCAATTTAAGCTAAATAGTGTCCAGATTGAACAAATATTACATGAGATACGAGGGTCGCTCTAAAAATTAAATTATTTATAGAAACTTTTTTTGAAACATTTTTTAAAATATTTCTAAGTTGATTTTTTCCAAGTTGAAACATCAAAATTTTTAAAAATAGTACATTCGTTTTTATTCAGTGATCAACGAATTTTTAAAACAACCCAAACGATCAATGAAATTTTTTAAGTAAAGTAGAAGAACTCCGAATTTTTTTGGCCTTCAATTTGTTTGACCAACATTTTTTTATAAACACAGAAGAGATGTTATTGTTTATTAATTTTAGTACACCTAAGTGTATTGTAATATTTAAATAATTTAAATTTTTCTTTTTCAAAAAATTGGTGGTTAAAAGAATTGTAGGTCAAACAAGTAAGACAGTTATAGTCGGTCAAGACCGACCATATGATACCCTACACCAGTGTCTTCCGGAAAATGGGTCCCAAGGCCAAACATTGACCGATTGGATCTGTCTTTTGTTAGATCTTTATTTAGTCTAGAAAACACACACAGATCAAATTTTAGTGGAATTGGTTTATTTTTTTTGTCAATAGACCGATTTAACTGAATATCGGTCGAAATTTTTATTCCGATTTGATTAGGTTACTAAAGTTCACGATTTTCCGATTTGATAAGGTTACTAAAGTGCACGTTTAACACCTATAAATAAAATTTTTATCAAATATTTCCATTTTTATAAATTTTAAGGGAATTATGTGAATATCGGGAGGGTGGTTTGTATGGGGACTACCAGAAGGACTGACCCGATTCATTTGAAATTTAGAATGGTGATTTGTGCATACAAAATTTGTTTACCTGCTAAATTTCAAAGCGATATCAGTTATAATACGGTTATTAGAGTCATTTAAGCCGAATCCAAAGGGGGCGTTTGTATGGGGGCTAGGTCTTAACATGGACCGATTTTCTCAAATTTCAATAGGCTTCGTCCTTGGGCCAAAAGATGCTTAAGTTTCAAATTTCAAGTCAATTGATTGAAAATTGCTGTATCGTGCTTAAACCGATAAATGGACAGACGGACGGACGGACATCGCTAAATCGACTCAAAAAGTAATTCTGAGTCGATCGGTATATTTGAAGGTAGGGGTAGGACCAATATTTCAGGTAGTTACAAACATCAGCACAAACTCTTTATACTCTGTACCAGAGTGGTGTAGGGTATAATTAACAAAATCGGTGATCCGTCAGTTAAATTTCCCATGGATTTGCTCATATTAATTGTATCTGATGAAATCTTTATATCCGAGATTTTTCCCATTTCCAAAATCTGATCAGAACTACTTTGATCTCGAAATTGGGGACAAATCTCAGATATAATAGATCTAATCAGATACAATTGATATAATTAGATCTAAATAGATCAGCCAGATCTAATCAATTTTTACATGGGTACTTGAAATTTGCTTAAAAAATTCCAAAAATTGCGGTTCAAGAAAGTTTTTAAAAATCTGAAATTTTTTTTATTGAGCTTGAGACAAACTTTTATTTAAAATTATTTTTTTTCGACTAAAGCTTTAAATTTTCCAAAAGTTTTTAAAAAAATGAAAATATTGACCGAAGGACGCCGCTGATTAGAATGATTTGGTAGTAATAATTGTTGATCTCACGATCAAATGTTTTTATTTGTCATTATTTTTTTTAAATTTTTTTAACGTAACCGAGAACTGAAAACAATGTAGGTCATCTCGTTATAGCGAAATCGACTAAGGGTTCTGATGAGAATCGAACCCAGGACCCCCTTCTTCATAGGCTAGCACGCTACCAACTAACATAGAGGGACCCCCGTATCAAGCTCCATGAAAGGGTGAAGGCAAAATGTTTTGGGATCTTATTTAGGAAATAACCGCCATTTTGCGCAAATTTCAAATATCGATTTCTCGAAAACCGTTCCACCGATTTAAAATTTTTTTTTGATATTTTTTTCAACTAATCAAAATTAATACATGATGTATCACGAGACAAATTTTTTTTTTTTAATTTTCAAAAATGCAAAACTTTGAATACCGGGCGTTACGGGTTAATATAATACGATCGGCCTCAAATTTGTGCCACATACATTTTAAGCCTAGGAAAATTTCTCGGATACTTGGGAAAATCAAAAGTTGAAAAAAAAATCCGCTCTAATAAAGATATTAAGTAAGACAAAAACTTTTGGAATATAACAAAAAAGTTAAATTCGACTTGGTTGAATCCACAAGTAAAGGGCAGTTTATACGTTAACTACCCTTGACCACCCTTATCTCATATTTCCCAGTATTAGTGATACAATTGGATGGGTTTAAATAATTTTGTATAAAAAATTATTTGAATTTGACAATTGTTATCCCTCAATACTGGGAAATAGTAGATAAGGGTGGTCAAGGGTAGTTAACGTGTAAATCAAGCTTAACCGTGACAACCGGTCCAAAAGTTTAGAAGTCATAAGCAATTTTTTTTGAGTTTTTAATTTTTAATTGATTTTCTAGCATTTACAAATAGTCTGAGTTTTTATACCCTCCAACTACAAAATGGGGGTTTTACTCAGTTTGTCACTCCATGTGTAACGCATCGAAATATGAGTCTGAGGCCCACAAAGTATATATGAGGTCTGAGAATCCATAAGGTACCTATAAAGTTTATTAATGATTCTTGATCAAATCTAAGATATTATTGGAATGCGTATGTCCGTTAGTCTGTGTAAAAGACGATGTAGTCCAAAATAAAAGCTAGACCCCTGAAGTTTAGCACGAATATGTCTTTTGGTCATAGGAAGTTTAAGTTTAAAAAGTTTCAATTTGCGAATGCGTATGTCTGTTAGTCTCTGTAAGAAACGATGTAGTCCAAAGTAAAAGCTAGACCCCTTAAGTTTAACACGAATATGTCTTTTGGTCATAGGCAGTTTATGTTTGTAACCGGGCGAAATCGAACCATGGGAAAAAGTTTCCCCTTGGCGAACTAAACCAACCTATGAAAAGCTAATTTTTTTACAGTTTTTTTTTATATTTTTTTGAAGAAGATTAAAGTCCTGTACTTGGACTCAGGGAATTGAAAAATGTCGTTTTTTTGGTTTGCCCCTTTTAGAAAAAAAAAACAATGATCAAATGAATCTCTTAACATTTTTCACAAGAGAGTGGGTGTCTCCCAACAAAAAAAAAAACAACAACAATATACGAGAACTGTTCCCCTAGAACCTGTCTTAGGTTTTAAAAGGCTTTTCTAAAAAAATATTGCTTTAAAATGAAATATCTTTTCTACAACTCATACTAACCTGTAACAAGTGTTAATGCACACAAACACGCAAAAGCCGATATATCAATTTCCAAATTATGTAGACTTTTGCTAAAGTCCAATATGCCATTTAGCCAGTCACCAAAGGAACGTTGACATTGATTTCTATGCAAGACTATGCCATTGCAAAAAGTCATTTTAGTATCATCTACACGGGCGCGATATGATAAACGTAAAACAAATAATTCCAAAGAGGCAGATTGTAATAGTAACTCTTGATCTTCGGCCGAAAGATCTGAATAACCAGGAATTTTCTCAGCAAATTGTTTTATAACATCCACCGAAGTGGTTAAAAGATTATAAAATTGTTGAACTTTTTCAGCTTCACTCATAATCGCAGGAGTTTCTTCTTGGCTGGGTTCACGATATTGTGAATAGTCTAAGCATGATGGATCCGGTGTCGTATCAACATGAGAACGTACTAATGCGGTTATTAAGGAGACCGGCGGTGATGGTGGTGATTCTTGTGGGGATTTAGGCTTAGAAGGTAAACGTCCCCGACGTCCCTTAAGAGAATCTGTACGTACGACTTCTTTGACCATACCGACGGCTAAACATTTTTGGAAACGACAAAACTGACAACGATTTCGACGTCTTTTATCGACTGGACAATTCTTATCGGCCAAACATACGTATTTAGAGCCTTTTTGGACGGTACGTTTAAAAAATCCCTTACAACCCTCACACGTTCGTACACCATAATGTTGACAGGCCGCTGTATCGCCACACACGGCACATAGTTGAGAGGGAGGCGTTGGTATAACACGGCCATTGAGCAAATCGGTAGCTTGTGATATGTGATGCAGAACTGGTGTGGAGGTATGATGACGTACACTGGGAGAATTTGAGGCCGAACTGGGTGCACTTGATAGTTGTGAATGGGCATGATGTTTATGATGTAATGCTGAATTTGTAGATCCTATTATTAACTTAGGAAGTTTTGGACTATGACTAACGGGAGACTCAGAACGATTAACAGGTAGCGAGGCTCTACGTAGTGGAGCCAAAACGGCTGCAGAAGCAGCTGCTGATGCGGCTTCCAATTCTGACATGGTGGGAAATGTTGGTAAACTATAACGTTCAGCTGCCGATGAATGGTAATTCTGAAAAGATTAAAAAAAAAAATACAAAAATGATTTTTTTAAATTTGTTAAAAGAACCGCAGGAAATTTTAGCGGAAGAATATTTAATTGCCACGCCAACAAATTTGGTTCTTATCTGTTTTTAAGTAGGAACAAACCAGATATGAAGTTTTTGCTGGGTTTATTGAAGAAATAAAACTTTAATCAATATGCTGAAGTGAAGAAGGCTAGTTTTAGTTAAGCTTTAGTTTGCTAGTTAGTTGCGTAGCATAAATAAAGTGGAGCTAATCTCTTCTGGGAAAAGGTTATTGTAATCGTCCCCTTGCGGATTTATTTATATGCAGTCAAACTTAAAGATTTCGCATGTTATATATTCAGAACGAGTTAAGACGCTAAGGCGGTTTGCAGTGATTCCAGTTACTGACACAAATGGCTCCCAACATGGGGCACCACTACAGCGCCTCTTGCGATACGATAAAATGGAAAACTTTATATGTTCGTATTAAGCATTTAAGTTTTAAACTAGAAGTTCTACAAATGGTGCTAAAAAAATTAGAATAGGGCTTAATTTTTTTCTGACAGCGTAGCACGGTAAGGTTAATTGGATTTTTTTTACGTTGAATCAACAATCGGAGGATGCCCCTTCTAATTCAGTGCATTGTATTGATATCAGGAAAATAGATTATAAGGACGAAAGACGGAGTTATATTAGTGGATATTTGACTTAAATTTATCTATGCATATTGAAAGAAACGGGGAAGACCTCTGAGGGAAGGTTTTTCTACATACTGATCGATTCGACTGTAAACGAATCCTCTCTGTAATTCGCTTGTCAATCGACAACAAACGGATGTGATCTACTAGTGTTGCGAAAAAAACTCGGACTCTAGGAATAAGTTCTCATATCTTAGCAGAGTACTTTCCATGATAATATCGATAGAACAGAGTCACACAACAAACATTCCGACGATGCTCAAACAAGTCAGTAGAGTTGGATATCCTACTGTCATTGATACTCATCAACGCCCGCCTTTTCACACGGTCCAAGAGCACAAAAAAAGACTTTGAAGCCCTTGCCCATTCATATATGGGAAGTGTATTCCATCTTCGGTCGGATGTAGGTGGTATAAATAGTAAGCAGATCGGATGACCGGTTTAAAAAATTGAGACACTTGAATGCTTCTTTCTACAATCGAAAAACGTGCTTATTTCAACGGATCTCACACTGATAGCCGATTTTTAGTTGAGACGAATTACATGCAAGTGTGTCAACCGAATTTTTGTTTGTGTTCGCAAGACCCCACTCAAAGATTATCAACAGATCCTGATTAAGTATCTCATTCATAATCTTCCTTTTGCCCTCAACTTCAACAAGGCTTGGCCTAAGATCAAAGGAAAATGAATGACAAATGTTGCTGTCATCCTCAAACGATATGATTTGAAGTTTGGCTTAGAAGGTCGTTAAGCAAACTAAGAAAAAGCTGAAACTCATTTTATGAGAACCCATCTATAACAACACGTATACAACGATCTCTGAGGAAACTCGGAATAATTCGAGAGAAGTCATTACCGACACCAAAAGCATTAAGCTTTTTGAGCTCCCCGTGCCTCATACAATCAATCGCCTTTGAAAAATCCAGAGCAGCTACTTTACTTTCAACAAAATGGTGGATCGAACGACTCTAACGTTCCGAAGGGAAACCAACAGATCGCCAGTAGAACGTGTTCTCCGAAAAATATAATACCGATGTCAAGATGGCAATTTACCATTCGGACCATCACCTTCAAAAGCGCTAAGCATATTGCGATTGGGAGGTAATTATCAGGGTTATTAACCGCAGGGTTATTAACTGCACATTGGCAACCTTCCAACATGGGGGAAAGACTCCAGCACGGTAATACAAGACAAAAAGGTTAGCCAGTGCTGGTATACCATCTGTATCCGGTGACTTATTTACGTTAAGATCCGCAAGAACCCTTTTTAACCGCACGAGCTCGGAAACATTTTTTTGGGCATAGTATGGAATACCCTTTCGAGTTCGGGCAGTGTTTGATTGCTTTCCGGCAAAAATAATTTCTCGCAAAGAGAAAATCCAATAGATTAGCTTCATCCACCGTTTCTTTGAACACTTGGTAGGCTTTTAAAAGAATAGGAATAAAAGAACTAGTATTATCCTTGACTCTTTAAAGAATTACCAAGAGCTCTTACTTCCCCGAGAAGCAAATAGAAAAATCTCGGCTGTTTGCGTAACAAATCAGTATTAACGTTTGTTGTTGCGGTAATTTCTTAATGCTTCCTCCCTGAATCTGACTGCATTCCTGCAAGTCTGGTTAAACCAAGATTTATCTCTTGGTTTTGTCGAAATGGGCTTTGATGAAATAAATGACTTCATTCCAAGCACTATAACATTTTCAACCATTTTCGCAGCGGCTTCGACATTGCCGTCGAGGAAACAGAGTTTCCAGTTGAAACGCCAGAGAAACTCCTTGAGCTATGCTCAACGAGGCTTCTCATAAATGAAAACAGAACGCTGTGTAGCTGTTGTCGAAACGTTACGAGGATCAGAGTACTAGAAGGGTGCGGAAATGGTGAAATGATCCGTATTGCCAAGACACCTGTTCGGCTGGGCCGCCGACAAATGTTAATAGCCACCGTAGACAGTTTTTTACTAAACCTGGCATCTTTTGACAATCTAGCATCCACAAATTTACAGTCTGGCAACACTATTAACTTTATTATTTAAATTCTTTTGTTTAAAACTCGTTTATTCGGGCATTATTTGAGTTTTCGTCTTGCAGCCGACTTTAAACACCGCCGATATAATTTCTGTCAGACACCTCCGATCAAATTAATCGCCGCAGGGGTCTATCTGTGCCGTAGCATATCATTAAAAGCCACTCTTTTAAAATAAGGCACAATTTAAGATCGAACACATCTGAGCTCATCAACCAAATTTTGGTTTCAGGAGTTATCAAACGATTTTATCTGTGCCGTGGCACATTATTGACAGCCACTCTTTAACTTACTCGCGCATTAATTTGTCTATTGAAGAAGGCACAATTTGAAATTGGCCCATCTGAGCTTATCTACCTAAACTTATTGACCCACCAGTGCTTATCCGACTACCTGAGCTTATATGGTTTCAGTTTGGTTTCGCTTTAAAAAAAACAAACATAAATTTTACTTACATTTGGTTGTGACAACTGATATTGCTGATAGAAACTTTCTCCCGTTGACGTCGCTGCTGATGCATTAAAATTTTGTGCATTTTCCGAACTTGAGCCATTATTAAATTCATACGAGGAAGCTGAAGAACTTGAAGAAGCCGGTGTTGTGGTGGCATTAAAATGACCATGATAATTAAAACTATTCGAATTCTGTTGCTGATGCTGCTGTTGATGATGCGGATGTGGAGTATGATGCTGATGATGGTGTTGGTTCTGTAACTGTTGGTGCTGAACATGATGTTGATTGTGATGTTGATGATGTGGCTGCTGATGCGTCTGGTTGGTGGTGTTATGTTGATTTAAAGCTGGACCACCTATAGCCTCGGTTGATGAGGATAACGGATAACAATCTTCATCCATTTTAATGCTAAGTTCTGTGGTTATAGAATCCGATGTAGAATTTGATGTACTATACTTTAAAGAATAGGTTTCTTGAAAACTGGGTAAGGATAGAGGACCACCCAGGGGAGATAATAAAGGATCACCTACAGAACGTGGCTGTGAGATGTGATGTTGTTGCTGCTGTTGCTGTAATGCTTGTCTTTCTTGTAGGGTATGTAAAGCTATGGCTGGATCACTACTAGATCTTAAACTTAATAAACCCAATTCTTGGGGTGTTGAACGATCAAAACACAATGATGAATGATCCTGTTCTGAGTTGGGTGTTGTTGCGGCTGTATGTTGCTCGGGTATCGATGATAGTCTCTTTTCACGTAGGCAGGTTAATTTTGTTAAATTTTCTATAGAACTGGTTATATCTTCACTGGAACCTACTAAAGTTTCACAAGATGAATGTAAATCTTGTAATTGGCTATGAGTATGAGAAGATGTTTCCGTGTCTCTCGCAGGATTATTATCAATAGTAGGTGATAATAATGAATGATTGGAATCAGCAGGAAAAAATAAATCTGATAATTGATTAAAGGTATGATCAATTAATTCTGAATGTTCCGAAGTTGTGGTATCTGTTAAATTACCAATTAAATGATCTTCCGAAGCCGTCGATAGTATATGATGATTATTACTGGTAACGTTGTGAGAATGATGTTGATGATGATGATGGCCACCACTTTGAGCTTGTAAAGGATTGTGATGATGATAATGGTGGTGGTGATGATGTAGATGATGTTGCTGCTGTTGTGCTTGTGTTTGAGATTGTTGATTATTAGAAGATTGTGTTGAAAAATTATCAAACGGAGAAAGAGTACCGAAAGTGTTCTGTAATGAAAGACAATTTAAAAAAGACTAAATTACAATTTTGTTTTTCAACTTGGTAAAAAAACAGAAAAATATATTTTTGTAATATTAAAAAAAAAAGGCTAAGGAGGAGTTGTTGCTGGTGCTGCTTACGTTTATCTAAACGTTAGACATGCGCTTTTTCTAATAACAATATGATTGGCAGTTATAGTCCTTTGTCTACATACGTTGGCTGTTATTACATATTCACAAATAATGAATTTTTTATATGATTATTACTGTAAACGGAAGGCATTCCATGTTTGTCTTCACATTGTTAATGTTTTGATTATTATTGAAAATATTTTATTTTTTCCTTTTTTTTCAACCCCCTTTAAGATTATTGCCCTTAGTTTGGAAACAACGACTATTGTTTTGATTGCAAAGGTGTTTTTTGCTGGTGATAATTTGTTGATTGGTTGCGGTTGACTTTCCGCTATTGTTTCCATTTGTGATATTTGCACATAAATATTTTTTGCGTAGATAAGTTTCTACTTTGTAGCGTTTTGAATGCAAATATAATTAGTAAAATATTGTTGTGTTAATGAGAGGAGGGATTTCAAATTTAATTTTAAATAAATCATTTATTTTAAAATAGATTTGAATATGTTTTGAAAATATATAAACATTTGAAGTGTGATAATTTTGTGAACATAAATATTGTCATTAAAAAAATGACTATTTACCCTTCATAAAGACAATGGTACACTCAAAATAGAGTTTGCAAAACGATTTAAATCGTAATCGCGATTAATCGCACCAATTAATGGTAATCGCCAAAAAATTATTCGATTACGATTAATAATTTTCTATGAAAAACACTGTTTTTATAACGAATTTTAATCAGTTTCAAATTTTTTGGAACGGATTCCTTTTGCAATAGATTCCTGAATATATTTTACAAAAAAGAAATTTCAAACAAAAATCATTGATTCTGGAATGTTAAGTAGAATCGATTGCAGGATAATATGATACGTTGGAACGGAAAATGTTTCTGGGTTGGCCCATGATTCATTTAACTTGTTTCCAAATTTTCTTTCTTTTTTCTCGTAAGAGTCATACAAGTTTAAAGTAAAATTAAAATTAACCAATAAATTTTGGTTTTAAAAGGCTTTAGTCGAATTTGGTCAAAAAATTCGGACATGAAATTTTGTCGAAAAATTTAATTTTTCCAAACCTTGACCGTTGTTTGCCGACTGAAGAGGCCTTTGAAAAATATTTGCTGAACTGAAAGCAGCTTTTGGAAAGGAATCACGAGTCAAAGAACGCATCCAAACCACCTGAATTCAGGTATGATTTCTGTGGGCAATGTCACAGTTTAGAGCACTCTTTGGTAGCACAGATTAAGATACTGAAACTCTCTTTGTACAGTTTTGTATATTTTTTCCAAAAATCATATTCATCGTTTAAAACGTGTTAAGATGTCAAAAAGGAAAGTATGTTTCAAATTTTATCAAAAAATAGTACTATAAGTTTTAAAACAAAAAAATCTTAACAAAATCTTCGCAAGAGCGCTCTTTCGTTGCGCCATGATATATATAAAATACTTAAAATACCAAAATCTCGATTTATTTTTGTATTTTCGTGCGTTTTGAAATGTAAATGTTTAAATATTTTGTTGTTTTTTTTATTTTTAGTACCAAAAGGTACATAAAAATAAAATGTATTTATTCGGCCTTTATATATGTATATATATTCGATTAGAGTTTTATTCTAGTTCGAGGCCCAAAAATATTTCTATGCATGATATTGTCATAATAGAGTATTTTTAATTTATTGCTTTAAAAAAGTTACTCATCTTATAGTATGTCTGTACAGATCAGTTTCATCCCCACTAAGGAGTCTTCAGCAGACTTTAGAGAATCATCGTTGGTCAATCAAACATCAAACCAGACATAATATTTGATATATTTCACAAGTTATTTGAGAAATACTATTATGAAGGTCCGAAATCTGTTTTCCAACAAAAATAAATCTTTTAAACAGATTTCGGACCTTCATAATAGTATTTCTCAAATAACTTGTGAAATATATCAAATATTATGTCTGGTTTGATGTTTGAATGACCAACGATGATTCTCTAAAGTCTGCTGAAGATTCCTTAGTGGGTATGAAACTGATCAGTACAGACATACTATGAGATGAGTAACTTTTTTAAAGCAATAAATTAAAAATACTCTATTATGACAATATCATATATAGAAATATTTTTGGGCCTCGAACTAGAATAAAACTCTAATTGTTTAATATTTTTTAATAAAGCAACTGCTACTCATATTATTAAAAAAAAAACGATTAATCGATAATCGCGATTAACGGCAATTTTTTTAATCGTAATCGTGATTATGAAATATCTCGATTATTTGCAAACTCTAACTCAAAATATTAATCTGGGTGTGCTAAAACTGTGCAACAAATTTGGGGTCTTCCAGTGTATCTAGGACGGGACCACAAAAAATGAAAATGAAATGAAATACCAATAGATGACCCCCCAGAAGGTTTTTAAAAACTTAGCTCGAATTATTTTTTTATGGCCTACTGAAATTTTTCAATTTTTTTCAAAGCTTTTTGAATAAGTAAAAAAAGTATTAAATGTAATTCTGAGGTAAATAATTTTAAGATATTTCTTCAGTAAAATTTGATGGCGGTTCTTTTCTTAGAATATATTAACACTCTATCTCCCATTTTTAGGGGTAATTTTGGCCTATTTTCAAATATTCTCTTAGATCAAGACCAAGACATGCGCTTATAGGGTTAAATTGTTCTACAAACATTTACTGCATCAAATTTTACTAGGGGTTCTCAAAGGTCAAAAATTCGTGCGATGTAAGAAAAATGTTTAAAAAAGGGACATTTTAAGTTATCATAATTAGTTAAATTATGTTTCACAAAAATACTTTACATTTTTACTTTTTAAAGCATTCTGCACTTTTCGAACAAACTTCTGGCCTTTGACAACCAACCCCTAGTGAAATTTGATGCAGAAAATGTTTGTAGAACATTTTAACCCCTTAAAGTCACGTTTTAGTGATGTTCTATGAGGGTATTTGGAAAAAGACAAAAATTACCTCTAAAAATGGGAGATAGAGGGTTAATATGTTCTAAGAAAAGAAACGCCATCAAATTTTACTGAAGAAATATTTTAAAATTATTTACCTCAGAATTACATTTAATACTTTTTTCTGACTTATTCAAAACGCATTTTAGCTCAGAAGCAGATTTATAAGATTTTTTCGACTTATTTCACACGACTTTAATAAAAAACAAGTAGAAAAGTTAAATTCGACTTTGCCGAATCTATGAATACCCTCCACAATGCCTTTTTTAAAGGATAATACATTTTAACGTGAAAAAAATTAACAATTTTGATTAGAAATATTTTATTTGGAGTAAAAAACTCTTTTTTTGTCATTAAAAAAAAAAAAAAATACTAATTTTTTTTCGAGTGTAATGTTTTTTTACTGTAAAAATATTTCTGAGTGAATGCACGCACGTATGCAAACAATATATTGACATTTTTGTAAAAAAAAAAAACTAAATTTTTTTCGAGTGCAATTTTTATTTTACCAATGCTTTTAAAACTATTACAAGTTTAATAAGCATTGATTTAAAACTAAACAAGTTTGAAAAGCATTGCTAAGTTACCACCAATGCTTTTAAAACTTGTTTACCACGTGGCATTTAAGATGAACATAATCTGGAATTCGGGGTTTTGCTTATAACTTTTGAACCACTTGATCGATTGGGCTGAAATTCAATACCAAACAGACCTGAGGAACGGCAAAGATACATGCCACGTTTCAGCAATTTAATTATTGTTTTTCGAAAGTTATCGTGTTTTTTATCTCGAAAATTTGCAAAAACCCTTTGCCGAAATTTACTCTTTTGCTCATAACTTTTGAACCACTAGACCGATTTGGCTGGATTGCAATACCAACCTGACCAGGTAAATGACCAACATATATGCCAAACTTTAGTAGCCTCTGTGAAGTCTTTCAAAAGTTAGCGTGTTTTCTACGGACGGACAGACAGACGGACGGACATCGCTAGATCGACTTAAAATCGATCGAGGATCATGAATATATATACTCTAAGGGGTCCTAGACCAATATTTCGATGTGTTACAAACGGAATGACAACCTTATATATACCCTCTATCACTAGAGTGGAGGGTATAACAAGTAAGAAAGTTATAGTCGGTCAAGACCGACCATATGATACCCTTCACCAGAGTTCTCCTAACTTTTGTCAGATCTTTATTTAGTGTAGAAAACACACACAGATCAAATTTTAGTGGAATTAATTTATTTTTTTGCCTATAGATCCATTTAACTGAATATCGGTCGAAATTTTTATATAGGGTACTGAGTCCAAAAATGATCCAAATGTATTCCGATTTGATAGGGTTACCAAAGTACACGTTTAACAAATACAACGAAAATTTGAATCAAATATTTTCATTTTTATGAATTTTGAGGAAATTATGTGAATATCGGGAGGATGGTTTGTATGGGGACTACGAGAAGGACTGACCCGATTCCTTTGAAATTTGGTGTGTTTGTGCATACAAAATTTTATTACCTGTTAAATTTCAAAACGATATCTATTAAAATACGGTTATTAGAGGCATTTAAGCGAAATTCAAAGCGGGCGTTTGTATAGGGGCTAGGGGTTAATATGGGCCGATTTTTTTTCCAATTTCAATAGGCTTCGTCCTTGGGCCAAAAGAAGCTTAAGTTTAAAATTTCTAGTCAATTGATTGAAAATTGCGACCTGTATCGTGCTTACACCGATAGATGGGCAAACGGACGGACGTACATTGCTAAATCGACTCAGAAAGAAATTCTGAGTTACAAACATCAGCACATACTCATTATACCCTGTACCACAGCCCAGTTGACAACGTCCTCGAGCCATCCTCAGTGACGGAGCGGTGACATGTCAGAGTCACTGCTGACATACACAAGACATCTCTATGTACTGGGTTGAGGACCGTTTCATACAAATTTTCCAAATGTTCTCACTCAAAGTCAACAGTGGTCAGGGCTGACCTTCTAGGGACATGTCACCTAAGAATTCCTTTGGGAAATGTCTGACATAGGTCATGTGAAAATACAAAAAAAAATCGTATTTCCTTTAGTTTTTACTTTTATCCATTTTCCTTTATAAATTATCTTTCTCATATTTAGAAAAAACTTTTCGCCTTTTTTAGTCCCAACTGGATTTGAACCTGAAACCTCCAGTTTATTAGTCCCACACCTAAAAACTTAATTTTGAAAATTGTTTTACTATTTATTACTTCTATATAGAGGAAACAAATTTGAATAATCACTTGTTTAAATTTAAAAACAAAAATTGTGTAATTTTTTAATTGACGCAAATAAAAATTTACTTAAAAATTTTAAAAACAATTTAAGTAAATAATTCAATAAAAATTTAATATTTTTTAAAATTTTTTTTTTAAACCCTCATAGTTTTTTGAATTCTCGTTTAGTTTATAGTTTTTTGTATATGTATATGAAAGTTTGTAATCGTCTTTATAAAATTTTCCTATGTTTTTGAGACATAAATATGTTTGGTAAACAAGTTTTTTTTTTTTTTTTAAAAAAATTTTAAACTTTTTTAAAATTTAAAAAAAAAATAAATATATAAATTTTTGAGTAAATTTTTAATTGACACAATTAAAAATTTACTCAAATTTTTTTCAAACTTTTATTAAATTTTTATTAAAAATTTACTCAATACTACTTAATCGTTTACTGGTGCAAAATTGAGTAATTTTTTGCTCAATAGTATTAAAAATTTACTCAAATATTTTTTTTATTTTTTTCCTGTGCATGAACTAGGGATGCCAAACGGGATTGACATTTACAAATCCCGGGATTCGGTTGAACCTAACATATTGGTTCCTACAGTGGAATTGATGAACGAAATTGATAGGATATCAGAGAATAGAATGAAGGATAGGTGGATATCACTGACTACAGAGTACAGAAAGTCGTCTTACTTTTGTCAAACGGACGGTTACACTCAGAAAATTATATAAGTTACTACATATTAGTTATTTGTGTATTTTACAGTAGTTAGTTGCTTTCAACTACAAAGTCAGTTGTTTTTGTATGAAAAATATCAAAAAACTATTTCTGTTAGTTATTTTAAGTCGTTTTTTTTTAATAAATAACAAAAAAGCACTGTAATTTAGTAACAGTTATTTAAAGTAGTTAATTTTATTTTTTTATCTCTGAAAAATTTTCCAAGTTTTTTTCCAAAAAAATAAAGAAATTTTGCGTTTTTTTTTTATTTTTCACAACTTTAAAAAAAAATAAAAAAAAAATTGAAAAAATTTGGTCTTAATTTTTTTTTCTGAAAAATTTTATATTTTATTTTTACTACATGTAAGTTGTTTTGACTACATATGTAAGTAGTTTTTACTACATAAGTCAGTTGTTTTTTGTCTGTTAAAATAACTAACATTGTTAGTTGATTTAACTGAAAAACTAGTTGACCCCAAAACAACTTACAAAGTAGTTATTTTAACTGACATTTCCAGTTGATTTTACTTACATAATTTTTTGAGTGTAACATATTAGTTGGAGTGCTGAAAGGACACTGTGTAATAGGCCAAATGGCCGTGAGTATAAGAAACACGGACTATTGTAAATGCTGCACAATAGTCCGACATTTTTCTTATAGAAAAATTCTGAGATTCTGAGCCACTCAGATTCTAAGACATATTTCTTATAGAAAAAGTCTCAGATTCTGAGACATTTTTCTTATAGAAAAAGCATTAGATTCTGAGACATTTTTGTTATAGAAAATGTCTCAGATTCTGAGACATTTTTCTTATAGCAAAAGTCTCAGATTCTGAAGTCTCAGATTCTGAGACATTTTTCATATAGCAAAAGTCTCAGATTCTGAGACATTTTTCTTATAGAAAAAGTCTCAGATTCTGAGACATTTTTCTTATAGAAAAAGTCTCAGATTCTGAGACATTTTTCTTATAGAAAAAGTCTCAGATTCTGAGACATTTTTCTTATAGAAAAAGTCTCAGATTCTGAGACATTTTTCTTATAGAAAAAGTCTCAGATTCTGAGACATTTTTCTTACAGAAAAAGTCTCAGATTCTGAAACATTTTTCTTATAGAAAAAGTCTCAGATTCTGAAACATTTTTCTTATAGAAAAAGTCTCAGATTCTGAAACATTTTTCTTATAGAAAAAGTCTCAGATTCTGAGACATTTTTCTTATAGAAAAAGTCTCAGATTCTGAGACATTTTTCTTATAGAAAAAGTCTCAGATTCTGAGACATTTTTCTTATAGAAAAAGTCTCAGATTCTGAGACATTTTTCTTATAGAAAAAGTCTCAGATTCTGAGACAATTTTCTTATAGAAAAAGTCTCAGATTCTGAGACATTTTTCTTATAGAAAAAGTCTCAGATTCTGAGACATTTTTCTTATAGAAAAAGTCTCAGATTCTGAGACATTTTTCTTATAGAAAAAGTCTCAGATTCTGAGACATTTTTCTTATAGAAAAAGTCTCAGATTCTGAGACATTTTTCTTATAGAAAAAGTCTCAGATTCTGAGACATTTTTCTTATAGAAAAAGTCTCAGATTCTGAGACATTTTTCTTATAGAAAAAGTCTCAGATTCTGAGACATTTTTCTTACAGAAAAAGTCTCAGATTCTGAAACATTTTTCTTATAGAAAAAGTCTCAGATTCTGAAACATTTTTCTTATAGAAAAAGTCTCAGATTCTGAAACATTTTTCTTATAGAAAAAGTCTCAGATTCTGAGACATTTTTCTTATAGAAAAAGTCTCAGATTCTGAGACATTTTTCTTATAGAAAAAGTCTCAGATTCTGAGACATTTTTCTTATAGAAAAAGTCTCAGATTCTGAGACATTTTTCTTATAGAAAAAGTCTCAGATTCTGAGACAATTTTCTTATAGAAAAAGTCTCAGATTCTGAGACATTTTTCTTATAGAAAAAGTCTCAGATTCTGAGACATTTTTCTTATAGAAAAAGTCTCAGATTCTGAGACATTTTTCTTATAGAAAAAGTCTCAGATTCTGAGACATTTTTCTTATAGAAAAAGTCTCAGATTCTGAGACATTTTTCTTATAGAAAAAGTCTCAGATTCTGAGACATTTTTCTTATAGAAAAAGTCTCAGATTCTGAGACATTTTTCTTATAGAAAAAGTCTCAGATTCTGAGACATTTTTCTTATAGAAAAAGTCTCAGATTCTGAGACATTTTTCTTATAGAAAAAGTCTCAGATTCTGAGACATTTTTCTTATAGAAAAAGTCTCAGATTCTGAGACATTTTTCTTATAGAAAAAGTCTCAGATTCTGAGACATTTTTCTTATAGAAAAAGTCTTAGATTCTGAGACATTTTTCTTATAGAAAAAGTCTCAGATTCTGAGACATTTTTCTTATAGAAAAAGTCTCAGATTCTGAGACATTTTTCTTATAGAAAAAGTCTTAGATTCTGAGACATTTTTCTTATAGAAAAAGTCTCAGATTCTGAGACATTTTTCTTATAGAAAAAGTCTCAGATTCTGAGACATTTTTCTTATAGAAAAAGTCTCAGATTCTGAGACATTTTTCTTATAGAAAAAGTCTCAGATTCTGAGACATTTTTCTTATAGAAAAAGTCTCAGATTCTGAGACATTTTTCTTATAGAAAAAGTCTCAGATTCTGAGACATTTTCCTTATAGAAAAAGTCTCAGATTCTGAGACATTTTTCTTATAGAAAAAGTCACAGATTCTGAGACATTTTTTTTATAGCAAAAGTCTCAGATTCTAAGACATTTTTCTTATAGAAAAAGTCACAGATTCTGTGTCAAAAAGAAGTCTCAGATTCTGAAAAATTTTTCTTATACAAAAAGTCTTAGGTTCTGAGACATTTTTGTTATAGAAAAAGTCTCAGATTTTGAGACATTTTTCTTATAGCAAAAGTCTCAGATTCTGAGACATTTTTCTTATATTTCTCAGATTCTGGGACATTTTTCTTATATTTCTCAGATTCTGAGACATTTTTCTTATAGAAAAAGTCTCAGATTCTGAGACATTTATTTATAAAAAAAGTCTCAGATTCTGAGACATTTTTTTTAGTAGAAGAAGTCACAGATTCTGAGACATTTTTTTATAGAAAAAGTCACAGATTCTGAGACATTTTTCTTATAGAAAAAGTCTCAGATTCTGAGACATTCTTATTGAAAAAGTCTTAAATTCTGAGACATTTTTCTTATAGAAAAAGTCTCAGATCCTGAGATATTTTTCTTATAGAAAAAGTCTCAGATTCTGAGTCTCATTCTGCATTATTTACTTTAAAATTGCATTTTTTGATTTATCACAGTCTTGCAGTAAATGAATGACATTAAAACAACATCTTAATTTAGTTTATTTACAAAGATTTCATTAAATTTTTGCAAAATTACAAGTCGGAGCAGTAAATTAAATTAAAAACTTGGTTATTATTTAATTTAGTCAATAAATCAGATAAAAACAAAAAAATTATTAATTTCAAGAATTTTTTTTACAAAAAAACAAAAAAAAAAAACGTTAATCAGACATGACTCTTACTTACATTTGGTTGCAATAGTAACATGCTTGTTGTAGCGTTTGTTAGACGTGTCTTATTATGATGTTGATTCTGCTGTTGATTATTTGTTGGTCTATTTGTTGTACTACAATTTGATGCTTTTGTTGTTGTTGTTGCTGTTACTGGTGATGTTCTAACAGTTGCTGACGATGTTGTAGTTCTTGCTGATGTTGTTGTTTTTACTGTTATTGCCGATGCTGCTGATGTTGTTTTTGTGACAATTGTGTCTTGTTCGGTAGATTTTTCAGTTTTTATTTTAACTATTTTAGTGTCACTTGTATTATTTGTATTATTGCTGTTGTTGGTATTGTTATTGCTATTTAATGTTTGGATGGTTGTAGTTGCTTTTGTTGTTGCTGTTATTGTTGAGATCTTCGGTGGTGTAGTATTTGTTGTTGTTGTTGATGTTTTTGTGGTTTGTATAGTAGAAGGTGGTGTCACTGTTTTTGTTGCTGTTGACGTTGCTGCTGCATTTGTTGTTACTGCAGTGGGTGTTGTCGGTAACGTTGCTGTTGCACGTTCTTCTTGTAAATTGGCGTTAGTGTTAAATGCTGCACCTGTAATGAAAACAAACCAACAAAAAAAAAAATAATGTTATAATAAAAAAATAGTAAAACAAGTGCTTTATTTTTAGCAGGAATTTTAGATGTTGTGGTTAAAAAAAAAAAACATTTAAAACAAAATTTTGGCATTTGAAAAATAAAATATGCATAAAATTCTTATTTTTTTATCAATTTAAATGATTAGTTATGGTTTAACACACAAAACACTTAAAAAAAATGATTTCCAGAAAAAAAGATGAAGAATAAAACAATAATGGAAATACACCAATACCCCGGCCACCTAACTGGGATCTGAGAAACACGATGCAAACCGAAGCGAGAAAAACAGAAGCACGATTTTTCATACATTTGTATTGATTTTAATTAAATTGGTTCTGAAATCCATTAATTTAGCTAAAACAAGTAGAAAAGTTAAATTCGACGTGGAAAAATAACATTTTCGATTAGTTTTTAATTTGTTTAAAAAAACTTTTTTTTTTAAGTAATTTTTGAAAAAAAAAATAATTTACTAAATTTTTTTTGAGTGTAAAATTTTTTTTTGGTGTAAAATTTTTTTCGAGTGTATTTTTTTTTTGTGTAAAAATATTTTTGAGTGACAAAAATACGATGTGAAATATTGTTGTGACTTACCAATGTTTTTAAAACATGTTTAACGGATTTTCAACTCATGAATTTAAGGTGAAACTAATCTGAAATTCACGGTTTTGCTAATGACTTTTGAACCACTAGACCGATTTAGCTGAAGTTCAATATGAACTAGCTCAGAGGAACGATAAATATATATGCCAAGCCTCAGCATCCTCAGAATTGCCTTTCAAAAGTAAGCTTGTGTTTTATCTCGAAAATCCACGAAAAACACTTGCCGAAATTCAGTCTTTTGCTCATAACTTTTAAACCACTTGACCTATTTCACTGAATTGCAATACCAACCTGACCAGGTAAATGCCCAACATATATGCCAAACTTTAGGAGTAAAGTCTTTCAAAAGTTAGCGTGTTTTCAACAGACATACAGACGGACGGACAGACGGACGGACATTGCTAGATCGTCTTAAAATCGATCGAGGATCATTAATAGATCAATATTTCGAGGTGTTACAAACGGAATGACAAACTTATATATACACTCTATCACTAGAGTGGAGGGTATAAAAATAGATTTTTCAATAAAAACAAGTAAGAAAATTATAGTCGGTCAAGACCGGCCATATAATACCCTACACCAAAGTTTCCATGAAAATGGTTTAAACATGGACTGATTAGATCTATATTTTGTCAAATCTTTAATACGTGTAAAAAGCACTCACAAATCAAATTTGAGTGGAATAGGCTTCTTTTTGTTGACAATAAACCGCTTCAACTGAATATCGGGCGAAATTTTCACATGGGACCTAAGTCCAAAAATGGTCCGATGATAATCAGATTTGATAAGGTTATTAAAGTACGCGTTTAACATACACAAACAGCATTTTAATTAAATATTTTATATTTTCATGAAATTTGAGAGATTTATGTGAAATTCGGGCAGGTGGTTTGTACGGGTCCTACAAGAAGTACTGGTCAGATTTATTTAAAATTCGGAATGGTGATTTGTGTGGCTGAAACATCATTACCTGCCAAATTCGAAAACATACCTATTAAAATGCGGTTATTAGACTCATTTGAGCCAAAACAAAAGAGGACCTTTTATGGGGGCTATGTCTAAATATGGACCGATTTTTTTCAATTTAATAGGCTTCGTCCTTGGGCCAAAACAGGCTTAAGATTCAAATTTCAAGTCAATTTCACCGTTTACATGGACAGACGGACGGTATCTCGATCGGTATACTTAAAAGTGGGTCTAGGACCAATATTTCGGGTAGTTACAAACATCAGCACAAACTCATTATACCCTGTACCACAGTGTGGAGTAGGGTATAAATATAGGCCTCTGTTTTGTCTTTCACAACTTTTCAATTCACACGAAAATTTCCGAATCACATGAAATCAAGTTTAGTGTTTTATTGATCACGTTGTCATTCGAAGTTGAAATCGAGTTATTTGAATTTATAAAATTATAAGGAAAAAAGTACATTCGTTTTACTTTCACCAAACTCTATTTATGTGAAACAAAACGAAAAAGAAACTCGGATGGGAAAACTAGAACACAAAAAAAAAAAATCGGAAATTTTCATTTTCACATTTTATATGTGAATTACTTTTTTTGGAACAGCGGCCATAATTTTTTTTTTAAATTAAAATGAACTTAAAACCGACAACCATTCGACAAACTTCACATACACCAAGGCTGAACATTCGTACTGGTTTTAAATCCCTTGTACCCACTGATCAAAATACCTTGTACTGATTTATACTGATTTTTTAAAATATGTACTGATTGTACTGATTTCAACATAAAAAAATATTTTTTTCAAAAATTCATTACCAAAACTATTTTTTCCGTGACAGGACATAATCCCGACAGACATTATTCCCATAAAGAAATTGGGGATTATGACCGAATACATAATGGACATAATCCCCATATTAGTTGTGGGGACTATGACCGTTTCCAAAACGAGGAGGGAGGTTTTTAAAAATGCGGAGGTTTTCTAAAAGTCAGAGAGATCTCATAACTTGAGGAAAACAGTCCTCAGAATCAGGGCGATTTCCAAAAGTAATAAGCCTTCATAATGCCATTCTGAAAACCTTTGTGGTTTTTATTGAATTGTTGTTTGTGATGAGCTCCATTTTCTACAAAATTACTAGAACTGCTTATTTCAGTTGTTTTTTACCAGTTGTTTTTACTGAAATAGTAGTGAAACCCAGAAGAAAACACTAATTCTGTTAATTTAATCAAAACTTTTAGAGTGTTAAAAATTTCGTCATAATTTTTCCATGAGTTTTTAGAGAGTTCTTCTGTGAAAAAAAAAAAAAAAAGTAGAAAAAAGTAGGCGTACTGATTTAAGTTCAAGAAAAAATGGCCACCCATTGTTGGACTATGTTTGGACTAGGTTGGACTAAGGCGAATTACTCAAAGTCCAGTTTGCTGCCAACTGTCGATTTAACGGAGCTTTATGTCAAAATTTTTGTTAAAGAGTTAAACCTAACGGATCATTGAGTAATCCATCCTCAAGTGGGAAATTCTCTATATCTGTTTAAGCTTTGTAAATTAGTTCATTGCATTCGTTACATTTATGTTAAAAAAATTAAAATTAACGATGAGAATCGAAGATCTGATGACACAGATTCAAGCCATGTGACGAAAGCTAAAAAATAATTGACGCAACTACAAAATGACGCAAACCGAAGCAACGCAAACCGGGGTATTGGTGTAAATGAGTTTTAGTAATAATAATAAAAATAACAACACCTTTGAGAATAATAATGACATTTAGATTAAACATTTTAATACATAATTTTTTGCAAGTTTGTAGTTTGAGTAAAAGAGGAAGTGATTTGAACATATTTTAGTAAAGTAAACATTTAAAACAGCGTGAAATATAAAATGTATACGATAAATAGGGCTGCGATTTCCGTGCAAATGCATACTTTTTTTTTGCAATAGTCTTAAACGATATGGACAATATAGTTTTCCGAATCAATAAATTTGCATAAAAATGACAACCCAATTAAAAATGTGAAGGATCAGTACTGATCCGAAAAATGGATCGCTAAGATTAGATCAGTTTTAATCGGACGGATACAATTTCTTCCGAAAAATGGGTTTATCTAATTATATAAACCCATTTTTCGGATGACATTGTATCTGTCCGATTAAAACTGATCTAATCTTAGCGATCCAGTACTGATCTTTTAAGTCTCGGATCAGAACTGATCTTACTTGGATCAGTACTGGTCATTCAAATCTCGAATTAGATGTGATATATAAGAATATATCTAAACATTTTTACTCGGGAATGTTTAGTTTTTGCATATTTTGATGAAAAGACATATATTTGCATTGTTCAAAAAAAAAAAAAAATTGGTGTGTAAAAATGAATGGGGGTCGGTCTTACTTTGTATCCCTTTAGAAGCGACTCCGAGGGAGGATTTTTGTGTTTTATTTCCGCACCTTTGCTTCGATGAGAAGGCATTTGCCCCATAATTGCCTCGGAGTCACTCCTAGAGTGGTGCAACGTAAGACCAATCCACATAAATTTTTACACCCCAACATTTTTTCAGAAAAAACCCACACCCTATCTCCAATCCTTAAGGGGGCTCCCATACAAAATGGAATTTTTATACAATTGAACAGTTCATGCGAATAAGGACGAATAGACCATTTGTAGAAAAATAAAATTTTTGACAACTTTTCTGCATTAGCTTTAAGTCTTAACTCACTTCTACCCATATACAAAATTTTAGTAAGGTATTCGAAAGAGAACTTTACTTAGAAAATTATGTAAGTTACTACATGTTAGTTGTTTGTATATTTTACAGTAGTTAGTTGTTTTCAACTACAAAGTCAGTTGTTTTGTATGAAAAATATCAAACAACTATTTCTGTTATTTATTTTAAGTCGTTTTTTTGAATAACTAACAAAATAGTACTATAATGTAGTAACAGTTATTTAAGGTAGTTAATTCTATTTTCTTATCTCTTAAAAATTTTGAAAGGTTTTTTCCAAAAAAAAATAAAAACAAATTTTCGTTCTTTTATTTTTCACAACTTTTTTTAACAAAAAAAAAAAATCTTGGAAAAAATTTGGTCTTCAATTTTTTTTCTGAAAAATTTTTTGAAAAAAAAATGTTTATTGATTATTATATTTTTACTACATGTTAGTTGTTTTGACTACAAAAGTAAGTAGTTTTTACTACAGAAGTCAGTTGTTTTTTGTCAGTTAAAATAACTAACATTGTTAGTTGATTTAACTGAAAAAGTAGTTGACCCCAAAACAACTTACAAAGTAGTTATTTTAACTGACATTTACAGTTGATTTTACTAATATAATTTTTTGAGTGTTGCCAAAAATTGGACTTCAAATTTTGCTTAAAGGAAAAAACTGGCGAATATCCAAAAAAAAAATGTATTGAAATTTGAACAAAAATGTGTTATTTTGCAGCAGATTTTGACCACAAATTTATGAGACTTGCAAAACTTGATGAACTATTGTTGACATTTGTTTGTAACACTTTAAGGACTCAAGGATACACTTTTTAAGGATTTCAAGGTTATGTCAAAAAATGTTTTTCTTAATTTTTGTTTTTTATTCCTGCCATTTGATGCAGTAGTAATGCATCGGTATCTTCACCCAATCGGGTCTTCAAATGTGTATGAAATAATTAAAATATTTTTTTCCATTTTCCAGTTAAAATTAGCATAATAGTAAATAATTTTTTATAAGAAACATATGAATTTCCTTAAATTTAGTTAATTTTCCAATTTTTTGCTATTTTTTTTTTTTAAACCAAAAATATCTCAAGAACCCAATCGGTTACATCAACTCTAAGGCCAGAATTAATTATTTTGTTTTAAGCTGAAATATATTTTAAGAACCTCGATGAAAGGTGGGTTCGATGACATTGCTGGTGTCATACTAAAATGCCGTTTGCCCAGAAATTTTAGGCATTTTTAAAAAAAGTCTTTTAGCCGCACAGTAAAGAACCGTCCATTGCTTCTTTTCTTTCTTCAAACATTTACGATTAAAATGATTATTTTTTTTTAAATTTATCGCCACCAAAGTAAATTTATTTATTTCCAATTACTTTGCGATTTTATTAATATTTTATCTTATTTTTTTGGGTACATATGATTGATTTTAATCCTATAATTAACTGATTGCTAAATTTGCGTATATAAAAAAAAATAAAATAAAGTGATTAATTTAAGATTTTTATTTTTTTTCGTTAACGGTTAAACACTACAACCTATGAGCATTTGACTAGTAGTTGGTATGAGTACATTCATTGCCCAATTGTAAAGACGGGAATCAACTTCTCTTAATAAACTAAACATTTCCGTTGGGCGTTACAACAACATTCATTATCACAACACTAATAAATGCTTAAAATTATGTTTGGAGAGATATTTATAAACAGTGTTGATTACTGTTAAAAAAAGATAGAGAATACAAATTTAACAGATTTTTATAATCTCGCATTTCGCTCATTTCAGCAAGAAATGAGGTTTCGAACCCTGGTAGCAATCCTTCCGAAAATCAGATGATTGATACTTAAAGACTTTTGTATATCGATGACATATCAAGATTTTTTCTATAGGAAAAATATTTCAGAATCTGAGATTTTTTTTAGAAAAAATTTCAGAAAATCTGAGAACTTTTCTATAGGAAGTTGTCAGAGAATCTGAGAATTTTTCTAAGAAAAAAATGTAAAGGAATCAAAAAATCCTGAAATTTTTTTTAATGGAAACAAGACAAACCGACATTTAAAATCCTACTGATGATAACACTAATGTAATGCGAAATAATGTAAGAGACAAAAAAGTATGAGGTGAGGTTGAGATTGCTAGAAATAGAATTGTAGTGTTGAAAACTGTCAAAATTTATTCTGTAAAAACTATAAATATTCACACATATAAAAACAATTTCCATTAACAAGACAAACCGACATTTAAAATCCTACTGATGATAACACTAACTGGAGTGTTTCAAACCGATATGGGAATACCAGAAATGTCTATATTTTTAAGAATTTTTCTGTAGGAAAGATGTCTTAGAATCTGAGAATTTTTCTACAGGAAAAATGTCAGAGAATCTGAGATTTTTTTCTATACGAAAAATGTCTGAGAATCTGAGAACTTTTCTATAGAAAAAATGTCTCAGAATTCAGAATTTAGGAATTTTCGTACAGAAAAAAATGTCTCAGATCTGACAATTTTTCTATAGGAAAAAGTCAGAGAATCTGGGAATTTTTCTATAGAAAAAAAGGTTAGAGGCAGAGAATCTAAAAATGTTTCTATGTATAACAAAAATGTCAGAAATTCGGAGAATTTTTCTATACGAAAAATATCCGAGAATCTAAGATTTTTTAAGGAAAAATGTCTCACAATCATAATTTTTTTTTTTAAGGAAAGATGTTTCAGAATCCTAAAATGTTTCTTTAAAAAAGATGTCCCAGAATTTGAGAATTTTTCTGAAAAAAAAATGTTTCAGAATCTTGGAATTTTTTTATACGAAAAATGTTCAGAATCTGAAAATTTTTCTTTAAGAAAAATGTCTCAGAATCTGAAAATTTTTCTTTACGAATTTTTTTAAAGAAAAAACGTCTCACAATCTATTTTTTTTTTAGGAAAAATATCTCAAAATCTGAGAGTTTTTTTACAGGAAAAATGTCTAAAAATTCGAGTGCTTTTCTACAGGAATAATGTCTCAGAATCCATAGGAAATTTTTCTATAGGATTTTTCTAGCCAGAGAATCTGAGAATTTTTCTTTAGGAAAAATGGCAGAGAACCTGAGAATTTTTCTTTAGGAAAAATGGCAGAGAATCTGAGATTTTGTTTAAGGAGAAACGTCTCACAATCTTTTTAAGAAAAATATCTCAGAATCTCAGAATTTTTCTACAAAAAAAAAAAAAAATGGGTCAGAATCTGAGAATTTTTCTGTAGGAAAAGGTCTCAGAATCTACACTCAAAATAATTCTACAGTAAAGGGTTTAGTAAGTGATTTTGTACAAAAATCTACTAATTATTTACTAATTTTAGTATCTTCAAAGTACTAAAATTAGTAATTTTTACTGGTTTTCAATAAATTTAGTAAACAATTTTAGTATTGGTTACCAATTTCTGCACTAGGTCCTTTTGAACTAAAATTTAGTTAAATTTTTAGTATTAAATACCCACGTTTTTTTTGGGTGTAAGAATATTTCGATGACAGGCAATTATCCCCACGGACATTACCCCCATAACGGAAATGGGGATTATGACCGAATTCATCACGGTCATAATTCCCATAATAGTTGTGGGGACTATGTATGACCTTTCCAAAACGTTCACAATCATAAAGAAAGAACTTTTTTCGGTCATAGTCCCCATTCACATTATGAGGAGTAAGCCCAAAGCAATTTTAGTCATAATCCCCGTTTACTGCAGAGAGGGAGGGTTTAGACAAGCCGCTAAATTAATTTATGGAGTTTGTAAAAAAAAAAAAGTTTTTTTTGGGATTATGACCAACTATTATAGTGGACATAATCCCTGTAATGGGGATTATGGCCATTTATTACGTGGTCATTCTCCCCATAAATCTGGGATTTATGTCCGTTTTTATTTGGGATTATGTCGAAATTATTTTGGGTCATAGTCCCCACTACCATTATTGGGATTATGATCGAATTGAATTTGGTCATAATCCCCATAACGAAAATGGGGACTATGTCCGTGGGGATTATGTCATGTCACCGAATTGTTCTATAGAAAAAATAAATCAGAGTCTTAGATTTTTTTTTAAGGAAGAAAAATACACCAGAATCTGAGAAAATTGTCTCCGAATCTGAGAATTTTTTTATAGGAAAAATGTTTTAGAATCTTAGAATTTTTCTATAGAAAAAATGTCCCAGCACCTGAGAAAAATGTCTTAGAATCTGAGAATTTTTCTATAGGAAAAATGTCTAAGAATTTTTCTATTGAAAAAATGTGAGGAAATATGAAATTTTTTGATAGGAAGAATGTCTCAGAATCGGAATTTTCTCAGAATCAAAGAATTTTTCGATGGGGAATCGGAATTTTCTCAGAATCAAAGAATTTTTTGATGGGGAAAAAATCTCAAAATCTCAGAACGTACGAAAAAACACTACATTAGCATTACATTATTAAAACAGCAATTAGCGTTGCTGTTTTACACATGCGAATAACAGTACATAAGTAGTATGCATACAGAGTTGCATTACAAGTATTAGTTACAGCACAGCAAAAAACAAGAGAGATTGTTAAATTCGGCTGTGCCAAATCTTTTATACCCTCCAAAATGTAAAAAAATTAAAACACAAAAAAAAGTTGAAAGGGGGTTGTTTTAGAGGGGGGGGGGGGGGAAAGGGTCGGCTAAGGACACCTTCCCTCTACACAAAGATTAACAAATTTATTTATCACAATGTTTGCACTTAAGTAAGTAATCATTACTAAAATTAATTTTTTATGTCTATGCTCAAAAATAGGGAGCGGGTCGAAAAAATTGCACTTTCCAAGTGCAGAACTTAAAACGTTTATTTTTTCTTCAAAAGTATTAAAAAAACCTATAATAAAATCGAGTTTTTCCGAGGCTGGTTTAGTTCTTCTAGGGGGAACTTTTTTCCCCCTGGTCTGATTTTGCCTATTTCCGAACTTAATCAGCCTATGACTATAAGACCAACCAATGGCTGTTTTGGACTGTGACTGTCGTGTCTTCCACATACGGACATCGCTAGATCGTCTTAAAATTCATGACTGATGAATAATATATGTTTGGGTCCTAGACTGATATTTCGATGAAACCAAGAAAAAGCATATTTGCGGCCTTATTGCAAAAATACCTCGAATACATCCCTGTTTGCATACTACTTATATGTACTGTGATGCGAATGAACTCGCACTCATGCTCATATGACTTCCAAACAAGTTGTTCACCTACATTTTGGATAAATTTTGTGTTGTCCAAACAAACAACATTGTGTTTGTTGGTCAAGCCGTGATCATGTTAATATTGTTGTTGTTGCTGCTATTGCTGTTGCTTATTAATTTTATATTGCAACAAACAATCTTAGCAAATATATTGTACATAAGACTGATTAATGGTCATATTGCTGCCACAGATGATGTGATGGTTGTTGAAGCAAGAGTTGAAACAACGGCAAAGGTATAAAAACCGGCAAGCAATACTGTCTTCAGTTGCATAAAAGTGTAAACAATACGTAAATGTATAAAAAAGAAGAATATAATTTTTAGTGGCCGACCAATTAAAAATTTACATATTTCAAAGGAATTCAAGGATTTTATATAAAAAAATTGGTTTTTGAGGACTTTCATGCATATCCATTTTTTCCTGTTTGTCTTCGAACAGCATAAACCACATCAAACAATTGCAAATCGAACAATTTGCTTTAAAATGGCATCGATTCGTTAGTGCATATTTTTGCATATTTTGCTGAAAATGCATATTTTGCATATTTTGCTAGAATTCTGCCATAAATGCATATTTTTGAGTCATATTTTGTATACAATTTTAGTTTTTTCTTGTTTATAAATTTTTTTTTATGAATTTTTTTGTAAACTTTATTAATTCGCCTGTTGAGCAGGATTTACAATTTTTTTTCGAGGTCAAACACATGTCCGACCAAAATGATTTTTTTTCGATAATAAGCTAACAATGTAAGAAATTATTAAAAAAAAAATAATTTTTTAAACTTTTTTCCAAAATGCGCAATTTTTACACACAAAAAAAAACTTTGTCTAATTACTATGAAAAGTCTCGCAATCCCATTTTACCAATATTTGAGAGTTGTCCTTGTTTTTTAACAAATCGAAATTTAATTTTTTTTTGTAATTTTACATTTTTTTTTTTTAATTTTACAAATTTCCAAGATAATTTTACAAAAAAATCTAGTAAATTCACGAGAATTCCTTGTAATTTTAATTGCACCAAAAAACTGTAAATTTACAATTTTATTGGTAAAAAGCTTGTATAATTACAAAATTATTGGTAAAAATTTTGTAAAATTACTAGGAATTCTCGTAAAATAGGAGGTAGCAAAAAATCTAGTAAAATTACGAAACCTCTTTGTAAATTTTATAATGTCAAAAAATTTTTAAATTTACAATTTTATTGGTAAAAAGTTTGTAAAATTACAAAATTATTGGTAAAAATATGAATTTTTGTCAAATAACAGGTAGCTAACAAAAAAATGTTATAAGTTTTTCTTGTAATTTTACAAGGTTTTTTTTTGAGTGATATAATTTTTAGAGAATATTTTTGTAGTTTTAAGTGCATATTTCAAAGATTTTTAGTGCATATGTTAAGCCCCTAAAATATAGTTTTTTAGTGCATAAAGGTCCTGCCCCTGATAATAACCAACTTTTTTATATGCTCTCTATCACTACCAAGGCCCGTTTTTCAATAGCCACCCTAAAACTTTCATGGAATTTAGATTTTGAGAGCATAAAATAAAATTTAAAATTTTGACACAATTTGATTTTGTAATACCTTTGTTCAAAGGTTTAAATTATTTAAAAAAATCCATTGAAATCTTCGGCTAAGTACCGAACATTGGTCATATGTCATTTTTTGCCTAAACTCTGAAGTCAAATCCAAACGTTCGGTCGGACATTAATAATTTTGATTTGAATAAAATAGAAATAATATGAATTTTACTATTAAATTGTTTGCATATAAAAAATATTGCAAAATTCCAACCAGCATCTTTAAAATTAACTTGAAAATGCGTTTCTTTTAAAAATCTAATATTAGCTGCGTTTTGTAAGTTCTGGATTTTAGAACTGAAAAAAAAAATATAAATTTTTTGATTGAATATGGTTTTGTGAGCTTCCGACTTTAAGGTGAAATAGGAGGAAAAATATGTACACAGAAAAAAATTTCGTGAAATCAAATGGTAACTAAACAAATTGTTAAAAACGTAATTCTAGCTTAACAACATTTTTAATTGATTCAACAATGTATATTGTTAATGGGACAAAAATCAATTTTTATTGATTAAATCATTGTTAAAAAAACTCACAAAATGCACATTGATAAAAACTAGTTTAATCAAGCCCAAATAAATAAATATATGTGACGATAGCACGGTGTGCTAGCCTCGAAACCTGAACGTTGCTGGTTTGATGCCAGTTTAGGTAACCCTTTTTTAATTCATTTTTTAGAGATTTTTTCGCCATTTTATTTTTAGATTTGTTTTCTTTTAATATATTAATTCATTACAAACTCTTCAATTCTATTCATTGTTAATGTAACAAAGAATATAATTAAACAAGTGAGAGTGTTACATTCGGCTGTGCATAATCTTTTAAACCCTCCAAAATGTAAAAAAACAATATAAAAAAAAATACAGGGGCGTCTTTTTTTTGATGGGGGGTTGGTGGGAGACGTTAGGGGGCACCTTCCCCTTGCGATTTTGAACTTCTTCTGAGATAAGAATGTTGCATTTGCTTAGCAAAAGTACAAAAAACCCTGCAAAAAATGCGGGTTTTCTCAGGTTGGTTTAGTTCTCCAAGGGGAACTTTTTTCCCCTTGGTCCGATTTTGCCCATTTCCGAACTTAACCTGCTTAGGAATATAAGACATATTCGTACCAAACTTCGGAAGTCTAGCTCTTTTATTTTGGACTGCATCGTGTCCTCTACAGACGGACGGACGAACGGACGGGCATCGCTAGAATGTCTTAGAATCGATCACTGATCAATAAAATATATACTTTATGGGGTCCTAGACCCTCAAACCCATACTGTGGTTGGAGGGTATAAAAAAATAAGTTGATATTTTTTTCAAAAGCTAAAAAAGTCCAAATGATAAACTCCAATGTAGGCTTTCTTTCAATTAAATGATTAATTGTATTAACAATTAAATTAATTGTGTTGACAATTTTTTTTCTGTGATACTTTGGTACTTAATATTGAAAATGCAGGAACTTCTACACCATTTACAGATGTAATTCGAAAAACATCAATTGTAATTCGAAGATTCTATTTGTAATTCGAAGATTCCATTTGTAATTCCAAGATTCCATTTGTAATTCGAAGATTCCATTTGTAATTCGAAAAACATCAATTGTAATTCGAAGATTCCATTTGTAATTCGAAGATTCCAATTGTAATTCGAAAAAGATCAATTGTAATTCGAAAAAGATCAATTGTAATTCGAAAAAGATCAATTGTAATTCGAAAAAGATCAATTGTAATTCGTAAAAAACTGTATTTCCATTGATATTTTTCGAATTACAATTGGAATCTTCGAATTACAATTGATCTTTTACGAATTACAATTGATCTTTTACGAATTACAATTGATCTTTTTCGAATTATAATTGATCTTTTTCGAATTACAATTGATCTTTTACGAATTACAATTGATCTTTTTCGAATTACATTGGAATCTTAGAATTACAAATGGAATCTTCGAATTACAATTGGAGTATTCGAATTACAAATGGAATCTTCGAATTACAAATGGAATCTTCGAATTACAAATAGAATCTTCGAATTACAATTGATCTTTTTCGAATTACATCTGTAAATGGTGTAGTTAAAAAAAATTCTTAAGTAAAGTCTTTTTGGAATTTTCAGTTCCAAGGGCGCAAAAAGGGTGAAAAAGTGAACTTTGGTGCTTTTTATATTTTCAGAAATAATGGTAACTAAAACATGAAATTTGAAAAGAAAAATCCTCTAGCAAAAAAAAATCGATTTTAAGGGAGCAAAAAAGGCAATAAAGTGTGCATTGGTACTTTTTATAGTCCTAAAAACTGAACGAAAATTAGAACTTTTTGGAATTTCCAATTTCAAGGGTGCAAAAAAGGTTAAAAAGTTAGTAGTGGTACTTTTTATATCTTCTGTGATAATGTTTTTAGAAACTTTAAATTTAGAATCCTTTAGCGGAAGAAAATTTGAAAAAGTACTTTTTGGATTTTTTTTCTAAGGGGCAAAAAAGTTAATTAAGTGTACTTTGGTACTTTTTATATTTCCTGAAATAATGGTCTTAAAAACTGAACTGAAATTTTGAAATATAGGACCCCGCAGCGAAAAAAAACGTTCTGAAAGATGCACCTTTTAGATATTTCGAATTAAATGGGGTAAGAGGGTAAAAATTGTATTCATACCTTTTCGATCACCTGAAAAAGAAAACATTTTGTCAAAAGTACTCTTTCAAGTTCAAGCTAAACTAAATATAGGCTCAGTGGTCCTAGAAACTTAAAATTTGAAATGCAGGAACTTATAGCGGAAAAATATTTCTTAAAATTTTGGTTACCGTTTTGGATTCCAAGGGGCAAAAAAGGGTTAAAAAGTTAATATTGGTACTTTTTTTTTATCTTCTGATATAATATTTTAGAAATTTATAATCCTCTAGCGGGGGAAAAATCTAAAAAAGCACTTTCTAGAAATTACGATTCTAACGGGGTCAAAAAGGGTAATAAATTTTTATTTGCAAATTTTTATATTTCCTGAAATACTGGTCCTAAATACTTAACTGAAATTTAAAGTATAAAAAACTTGAGCCATACAAAATTTGAAAAATGTACCTTTTGGAAATTTCGATTTGATTGGAGTAATGAGGGTAAAAATTGTGCTTTGGTACTTTTCCTGAAAAAAAATGTTGACAACAGTACTTTTTACAATGCACTATAGGGAATTTATAAGGAATTGTTGGCCAAAAGTCCATTTTTGATGTATTCAAAAAAACTATTTTCGGATGCCATTATACAGTAAACTATATAAAAGTAAGCAAGCACACATATTTTTGTACACCAAACTCTTTTACCGCTAGTACGGAGGCGTCAAAACCAAAATTTAATTTTTTATTATTATTTTTTTTATTTTGGAGAACATAACTTATTACAAAATTAACGTACTTAAAATCCTGTATTAAAATCTTTTGAAATTAATTTCAATAATCAATAGAGCAAATAAATATATTTTGTACAAAGTACAGGTTTAAAATGGTGATTTATATATTTTTTTAATTTTTCCATTTAATTATTTTTTTTCTTTTTTAAACCAAATATATTAGTGGACTGCTACTTTTTTTGCATATAATTGCATACTCCCATATCTCTATGAGGTATTGGGAAACTCTTTGTGAGTAAGATGTATTCATCCGCTAAGCCATGCGGCTCCATGGGGAAAAGATATTTAGTGATGTCCGTCCGACCGTCTGTCGGTCTGACTGTCTGGGGAATGCACGATGCTGTCCAAACCAAAAGAGCTAGCCACCTGATGTTTGGCACGAATATGTCTTATAGTCTTACGATGTTCAAGTTCGTAAATGGGCAAAATTGGAACATGTGAAAAAAAGCTCCCCCTTAAATAACTTAGTCTAGCTACGCAAAATCCCATATTTTACATTTTTTTTGTACATTTGCTTAAAAATTAAAAAAAAAAATACGCCACAAAAAGTTCAAAGCCCTGCTCTTGGACCAAAGGCACTAGGAAAATTATTTTTTTGCCCGCCCCCTTTTGTGGGCGTGGATGTAAAAATTATTGACAAAATTATATTACAAAATTGCATTAAAAACACGATTTATTAGGCCAGATCATGCCAATTTTTTAAACGGAGCCTTAAAACTTACCGCCAAATAAACTTGCCAAATTTTGAGGCAATATCCCAACTTTTGGAGTTTTGGCCAGAAAATACCAGAAAATTCCCTATAGTGCAATGTTCCGATTCCAGAAGGGTAAAAAGTGTAATTTGGTACTTTTTTGCAATCGTCTGAAATGGTTTTCATTATAATTTGATATTTGATGTGTTGGATCTTTTTGAGAAATTTCAATGACAAGAAAGAAAAAGGAAGTAAAAATGGGCGAATTTTTTTGATTTTCCAAAATCGGAGCCTAGTTTTGTGAGAGGTTAAGGTAAAAAAAAAAGTTTTAAAAAATATTAGCTCGAGCGGTTGAAAATTATTAAATTTGATGCTCTGAACACAATTATCACAAAAATTTTAAAATCGGTCAAACGGTTTTTGAGATAACGCTATTCGAAATTTGTAAAAATTACGGGCTTTTCCCGAGTTTATGAAATTTTTTGAAAAAAAAAATCTCAAATTTCTTTATTAGACGAAATTGTATTTATACATTATTTGAGCCAAATCTGATTATTTAACGCCTTCGATTAAAATTAAGAATTTTTTGATTTTGGTTGAAGGGCGACACGGGTTAAACTTACATTATTTGACTATATATAATAAGCAGGGGTGTGATTTCCGGGGGGGGGGGGGGGGGGGTGAAATAAAGCCATAGGCAATAAGGCCATATGGCCTTATTTCCCAAAGAGTTGAGAAATAAGGCCATATGGCGTTATTACCAACCACTGTTCGAAATAAAGCCATATATGGCTTTGTTACTCATTTAAATATTTTTTAAAAATGTTCATCATTATTTTGCGGAGATTGTGGAAATATTTTTCCACGTAAATCCTGCTACCCAAAAAAAAGTTATTTAGCAAAGCCTCTAAATTAATTTATGGAGTTTGAAATGGCGTACGGACATAGCGCCAAAGGTCTTATCGCCCAAAACCGTAAATGTCATATCGCCCAAGCTGCGATATATAGTCCAAAATGATAGGTCTAAAAATGTTACTTCTCGCAAAAAAAAATTGTCAAAAAATCCAAAATATTTTTTTTGGGCGAAATGTCGAACTTACGATTTCAATGATTTGTATTTTTTTAATAAAGGTTTTCTGCGTAGCCGGCCTTCGGCCGGGCTTAGGGATTACATACTCCATGCATTAAACCCACCCTCTCTGCAAACCAAAGCTATTTTGGTTATCATGCCTTTTTGAGGCATAACAAATTTGATAGCGCAAAGGCCTGCTACCCTAGAAAACTTTACTTTGCGGAGAGGGTGGGTTTAATGCATGGATTTTGTAATCCCCAAGCCCGGCCGAAGGCCGGCTACACAGAAAAACTTTTTTTGTTAAACAATCTTTAAATTAAAAACACTGCCAATAAAAAATTGGCGCCTCTAGACCCCTATAAGTTCCGAGGTTCCTGTTATATGTGGTTTTTTAATTTAAAGATAGTCAAAAAAAATTTTTTTTCTGCGTAGCCGGCCTTCGGCCGGGCTTAGGGATTACAAACTCCATAAATTAATTTAGCGGCTTCGCTAAATAATTTTTTTTTGGGTAGCAGGATTTACGGGGAAATATATTTCCACATTTTCAACTGATATGGCTTTATTTCCACTTTGGTTGCAAAATCAATATGACTTTATTGCTCAATCGTGTTGGTAATAAAGCCATATGGCCTTATTTCCCATTGAATTGAGAAATAAGGCCATATGGCCTTATTGCCTATGGCTTTATTTCACCCCCCCGTGATTTCCATGCAAATGCATGTTTTTTTGTCGATTGTCTAAAAATGATATCGACCAATCATCTTTCCGAATCAAGAAATTTGCATTAAAGTGGCATCTATTTGTTTTTGGATATTTTGGTTAAAATGCATATTTTTGCATATTTTGGTTTTAAATGCATATTTTGGTTTTAAATGCATATTTTGTGCATATTTCTAACTTTTAAGTGCATATTTTTGCATAAATTAGCAAAAACACAAATTGAAATTTATTTGTTTCAAATCCTGTTTTAAATTTATAAAAATTAATTTGGAAATTAAGAAAATTATTTTTTTTCCTCTTTATAATTTTTTTTTACAGATCGTCTTAATTTCTTAAAAAATCTAGCTTACATACATTTGGAAGTGTTGCTATTTAAACCCGGCGTTATTTTTTGCATTTTAAGAAATTTTTCGCATGAAAACAAAATTTTTTATGCGCAAATTTTATTTTTAGTGCATATTTTTAGGCTTTTTAGTGCATATTTTTTATTTTTTAGCGCATATTTTCGATTTTTTAGTGCATGAAAATCTCGTACCTAATAATAAGCAAGGAGAGGACTCTCATGCAAATGCATGTTTTTCCCTGTTAGTCTTAGAACAGCAAAAACCAAATATCGTTGCAAATCAAAGAATTTTCTTTAAATGGCATCGATTCGTTAGTGCATATTTTTTTGCAAAAATTGTTGAAAATACATATTTTTGCATATTATGCTATTATTTCGCTGTATTTGCATATTTTTGAGTCATATTTTGTATAAAATTTTAGTTTTAGTTTTTTTTCGATTTTTTATGAACTTTTTTTGACATCTTTAATTTTTTAAAGGTAAATTTTGGAACCGAAATACTTGTCTGATCAAAATTATTTTTTTTTTGTTATTAAGCTAACAAACTAAAAAATTATTAAAAAAAAAAATTAAAGACCAAAATGAAATTTTTGAGATTTTTTTTGATGAGCAGCATAAACCAAATATCTTTGCAATTTAAAGAATTTTCTTTAAAATGGCATCGATTCGTTAGTGCATATTTTTGCATAAATTGTTGAAAGTGCATATTTTTGCATAATATGCTATTATTTCGCTAAATATGCATATTTTTGAGTCATATTTTGTATAAAATTTTAGTTTTAGTTTTTTGGATAATGTAGAGATTTTTATGAAAGTAAAAATGCACTATTTATATAATTTTTCGTGCATATTTTTTATAGTTTTTAGTGCATATTTTAAGGTTTTTTAATCCATATTTTAGACACCTAAAACATAGTTTTTTAGTGCATGAATGTTCCGTCCCTGATAATTAGTTTAAATAAAACTTTGTCTTTGTCTGGTATTCACACTTGCGACCTTAAACAAGTTGTTCAACAAAACACCAGTAACAGAATAAAAACGTAATGGACACAGAACAAAGACTTTTTTAAACATCTCACTCTTGAACACTTCGAAACAGCAAGTGTGAACCCCGTATTAAGCTCTATAACAGTGTCAAGAAAAATTGTTAAAAACCGTCATTTGTACAAATTTCAAATAGCGAAATGGAATGGAACAGGGAACAAAATGAAACAGGGAACAACGTAAAATAGAACAGGGAACGAAATTGAATGTAATTAAGAACGAAATGGAATAATTTTTTTATTAAAATTTTTAATAGCGCAAAAATAATTCTAAAAATCCGAAATAAAATGTAGAAAATTCCAAAGCATATAATTGAATTTCAGAAAAATTCAGAAAATTTTATAAGATTTATTTTTTAATGGCAAAAGGGTGTAAATTTCATAAATCGAAATATTTATAAAACGCAATTACTGTAATGTAATAATATGTATTTTTTCTCAAAAACATTAAACAAGTGAATATAATTTATGACACCATCATAAATTTATCAAACAACAAGTTGTAAATTGCATTATAAACTACAAACATTTATGCTTATTTAATAATGAAGTTGGAAAAATGCAAAGTGAGAAAAAAAATGTTTGATTAAAGACATCTTCGTCTAACCAATTGATTAAAATAATTGATTTAGCAATAGAAAACAAATTAAATTCCAAGTTCAATTTGAATTTGATTTCCCTGGTAGTGATTTATTAAGAGTTAGCGCTTTTTGACAAATCACAAATTAGAAAATTTTGTAATCATTTGAAATGAAAAACTAAGCAGGTTTTTTTGTATGGCTTTTGCATGTATTTTAATAATTTAAATTAAAGTTATTTATTAAACACAGCTTGATTGTCGTCAATAATAAATTTCTTTAGTTTTAAAAGTCAAACAAATGTTTTTTTTCAAGAATTTTGAAAGTTGAATTTATAGACAAAGTGTTAACAAAGTTTCTGTGTCGGTCTTTCTGTCAGTCTGTATGGGGTGTTAGATTCTTTTGAAATGTCCAATAAAATTGTAAGTGCAGTTTTACTATATTTAGTCTCTAGTTTTAAACTTATATTATTCAGTTCGTGTTTAACGACTTTTTTTCATTTTTGCAATCAAAAACACATATTTTCGCAAATCATGTCACTCTGCTCTTTATGCTATTACAACTGAGTAATTCATCTGTTACAAAATGTTTTGCGAAAACATGTGATTTGAAATGCAGTGGAAAATAACATTTGCTTATATAGTCAAACTGAGGTGGTGTCCTGCATCAATTTTACAATTAGACACGAGCCTAAAAATCCTATGATGTTAAAACAAGTAGAAAGATAAATTCGACTTGGCCGAATCTATGAATACCCTCCACAATGCCCTTTTTAAGTGATAGTAAATTTTCTAACGTGAAAAAATTAAAATTTTTGATTAGAAATATTTTATTTTGCGTAAAAAACTTATGTTTTTAACTATTTTTTGAAAAAAAAAATAATTTACTAAATTTTTTTTTGAGTGTAAAATTTTTTTGAGTCTAAAATTTTTTCGAGTGTATTTTTTTTTTAAGTGTAAAAATATTTGCGAGCGACCAAGGTTAGGTTAGGTTAGGGTGGCGGTGTCCGATTGACACCTCGCATAGACCTCTTGGTCCATAGCGGTACCACAAAACTTTTTCCCGCTAGCGGTGCAAGTTAAACACGTTCAAAGTCATTGCGAATCTTTTCAATATCCTAAGATCCATTTGCGTTAAATCCTCCAAAGTACCGAAACTTATCTGACCGGTAATGGATCGGCGACTCCTTGCCACAGCTGGGCAGTGACAAAGTATGTGTTCCATCGTTTCATCTACTCCTGGTGAAGCGCATCTTTTACAACTAGCGTCTGAAGTAAGTCCAATATTCTTGGCATGGATGCCGATAAGACAATGACCAGTTATTATCCCAGTCAGAGCTCGGCATTCCCTTCTCGTAAGAGCGACCAAAATACCTTGTAAAATATTTTTGTGACTTACCAATGTTTTTAAAACAGGTTTAACGGGTTTTCAACAAGTAAATTTAAGGTGAAGTCAATCTGAAATTCACGGTTTTGCTAATAACTTTTGAAACAGAAGACCGATTTGGCTGAAATTCAACACGAACTAGCCCAGGGGAATGACAAATATATATACTAAGCCACAGCATCCTCAGAATTGCCTTTTGAAAGTTAGCGTGTTTTTTATATCGTAAATTCACGAAAAACCCTCGCCGAAATTCAGTATTTAGCTTATAACTTTTGCAATACCAACCTGACCAGGTACATGCCCAACATATATGCCATAAAGTCTTTCAAAAGCGTGTTTTCAACAGACAGACAGACGGACGGACGGACATCGCTAGATCGTCTTAAAATCGATCGAGGATCAAGAATATATATACTTTATGGGGTCCTAGACCAATATTTCGAGGTGTTACAAACGGAATGACAAACTTATATATACCCTCTATCACTAGAGTCGAGGGTATAAAAATCGGTCAAATTTTGGGGTCTTGAATTTTTTTAAATTTTTTAAAAGATTCATCGAAAACGATTTTTACAAAATTTTCTAAATACAATAGCTGAAAAGTTACGTGGTTCCGAAAAGAGACCTGTTGACTAAAACGTGAAAATTTGATCCTTCTCTAACTCAGCAAGTTTTTCACCGATTTTGTTCAGAATTGGTAGATCTCATGCAAGTTTGAGCCCAATCGGATGACATCGGTTTTAAAAGTGTGTTTGTTTCCCCATATTTATAAATTACAACTATTAAATGTGGCATCACATCATTTCAAATAATTTATTTTTTTTTTTGTTTTTCAGTTCAAATAATTCGTAATAATCTTGAAAATACATACTTTTAAAAACAGTGTTCCGATAGTATTGATATTTTTTTTTTTTGTTAATACAACAATGATTTTAGCTTTTTTTAATTAAGACTTTAAATATAAAAGAGAGGGGTTGCGTGTGAAACGCTATTCAAAAAATGGAAAACTGCAACATTGCATTGTGCTAATGTGGAATCTATTTTATACATCCAACCACTTAAACAGTGACAACAATTACTCCTAATGGTCCAGAGTGGGCGTTGAACAAAAAAAAAACTCTTTTTTTTATTTTTCGTTAAGATGATAAAAATAATACAAAAAAAAAAAACAAATAAATCAAATTTATAATTTTTAAAAAATTCCCAGTGTTGTATTAATTTTTAAATTCATTTTATATGCACAGATGTAAGAGATCTAATTCCCATGCTGTGATTCAGAGTTCAAAGTTTATTAAACACAACACCATACATGGGATATATGAGTACGAATTACATATGTTTTATGGTTTTGTCTGTCTTTAAATCTTCTTAAAACTTTTGCCGAATATTTTGGTTATTTTTAGTTTATTGCCAAAAATATATAAAAACTTGCATAATGTTTAAACAATTTATAATATTCACAGATGATAGGGTTTTTTTATTATTACACTGTCCTACAAAAAGAAAAAAGTCGTTAAACTAGAGACTAAATGTAGTAAAACTGCATTTACAGTTTTTCATTTCGTGATCCTGTTTTCATTTAAAAGAACTTTAAAGTTTTAGAGGATTGAATTTTTTGTAAAATAAAAATAAAAGAGAAGGATCTCCACTAGTTTTCCCCTTTTATGATTTAGACATATCAGGAAAAAGGAGGTAAGTAATTTCCTTTCAAAACTTTATCCTTCAATATCATATTAAATGTTTAAAAAAATATATTTTGAGGATGTTTATTCTGGCTCGATGTCATTATTTTCTTTATTAATAAAAACCATGAAATTCTCATAGCATAATTTTCAAGAAAATTATTTTTTGTTTTAAATTTATTTATGTTGGTCATTTTTGCAAGACTTAATCGACACGTGTTTCGGAATTTGTCAGTTTAAAAAAATATTTTGATAAAATTTTGAAAGGACATTATTCACATCCCTTTTCCTGAAACGACAAAATAAAAAAACTTGAAAAATTAGCGAAGATTCTTCTCTTTCATTTGCCATCAATTGTGACATTATAATTGTGGCATTATAATTTAAGTAAACATATTTAGCAAAATTTATTCCTTTAAAACTTTGAAGTCCTTTTAAAATAAAACAGGATCACGAAATGAAAATGCAGTTTTACTCCATTTGTTTTCTACATACCGACGACGTATATCATCTGGTTTATGTTTAATATTGTTTGTCGGTTGGTGTTAGTAACTATTACTTTTTTTTTTATTATTTAAACATTTTAACACACTTGTTGTCGATGTTTTTTTACTACATATTTATGTATGTTGTCGACAACATATTAAATGTGTTGTTTATAAATGTTCATTCAGAATTCATTCATATGATTTGTGAGTTTTTTTTTAATTTTTTTAACTTTTCTTTATTTGCTTTTTATTTATTTTTGATTCGGCGCCTTTTGTGTTTTTATATGTAGTTGGAGTTTTTTTTTTTTGCTAAATTAGCGTATAATTGCTTACTAATGTTTTTTTGCAGTGTGAAAATTATTATTTATGCAGTACTAGCTAACTCGCCCGGTACTTCGTTACCGGTTAGCTGGAAAAAAAAAATATTACTTCAAATTCTTAATAATTTTTCTTTAAACATAAAAATTGTTAGTTTCGACCTTTAAAATATTATATTTTGAGTAGATTTAAAGTTGAAAAAGTTTATTCTGGCGAAACGATCCCATAGTTCAAACTTTAAGTTTCAAGGAACATTAGTGCATAAGGAACAATATGTACCAAATTGAAGCGAAAATTCAAAAATTTATTTTCCCAGAATGTAATTTCCGCGAGTGGATCGTAATTTACCAATTTTAAGTATCTCTACTTCTCCCTTTTTCCCATTAGAAGCAGAATTTTCATAAAAGTACTTATTTTAGAATGTTATTTCCGCGAAAGGATCGTACAGTCCAAATCTCAAGTATTTAGGACCATTAATGCAGCAGATACAAAATTGCCCTACTTTCCCCATTTTCCCCTTAGAAGCTACTAAAAAAGTGCTTTTTCCAGAATGTTATTTCCGCTAGAGGATCGTACAGTCCAAACTTCAAGTATCTAGAACCATTAGTTCAGCAGATACAAAACAGTTCAAAATTCAAGTATCTAGGACCATTAGTTCAGCATATACAAAATTGCCCAACTTTTCCCCTATTTCCACCTATAAAACAAAATTTTTAAAAAAAGTACTTCTTTAAGAATGTTTTTTTCGCGAGAGGATCGTACACTCCAAATTTCAAGTATCTAGGACCGTTAGTTCAGCAGATACAAAATTGCCCTAATTTCCCCCTTTTTCCCCGTAGAAGCGAAATTTTCAAAAAAGTACTTCCATTAGAATGTTGTTTCCGCAAGAGGATTCAAATTTCAAGTTTACCCTACTTTCCCTCCTTTTCCCCCTATAGAAGCAGATTTTTCCAAAAAAATACTTCTTCCAGAATGTTATTCCCGCGAGAGGATCGTACAGTCCAAACTTCAATATCTAGGACCATTACTTCAGCAGATACAAAATTGCCCTTCTTTCCCCCTTTAAAAAGTAATTTTCAAAAAAGTACTTCTTTCAATATGTTATTCCGCGAGATGATCCTATATTGCAAATGTCATGTTTTTAAGACCATTAGTTTAAAATTTACCAAATTGCCCTATTTTGCCCCTCTTGGCCCTCCTTAAAACCAAAATTTTCAAAAAGTGTATTTTTCAAAAAATTATTTCCGCGAGAGGATCAAAACTTAAAGTTTTAGTTCAGAAGATACAAAATTGTCCTATTTTCCACAGGATTATAGAGTCCAAATTTCAAGTTTCTAAAACTATTAGTTCAAAAGATACAAAATCCCCCAAAGGGCCCTACTTTCCCCCTTTTCCCCCTTAGAAGTGAAATTTTTAAAAAAGTTCTTTAAGTATGTTATTTTTGCGAAAGGATCGTTCAGTTCAAATTTCAAGAATCTAGGACCATTAGTTCAGCAGATTCAAAATTGCCCTTCTTTCCCCCTTTTTCCCACAGAATTTTAAAAAGTACTTTCTTAAGAATGTTATTTCCGCGAGAGGATCGTTCAGCCAAATTTCAAGTATCTAGAACCATTAGTTCAGCAGATACAAAATTGCCCTACCTTCCCCGTTTTCCCCCCTTGAAATCGGAATTTTCAAAAAAAAGTACTTCTTTCAGAATGTTAATTCCAAGAGAGAGGATCGTGCAGTCTAAATTTCAAGTATCTAGGACCATTAGTTCAGCAGATACAAAATTGCCCTACTTTCCGCCTTTTCCCCCTTAGAAGCGGAACTTTTTCCGCAAGAGGATCGTACAGTTCAAATTTGAAGTACCTAGGATCATTAGTTCAGCAGATACAGAATTGCCCTACTTTCCACCTGTTCCCCCTTTAGAAGGAGAACTTTCAAAAAAGTACTTCTTCTAGAATGTTTTTTCCGCGAGAGGATCGTACAGTCCAAACTTCAAGTATGTAGGACTATTAGTTAAGCAGATTCAAAATTGCCCTACTTTCTCCCTTTTCCCCCCGTGGAAGCAGAATTTAAAAAAAAAGTACTTCTTTTAGAATGTTATATCCGCAAGAGGATCGTATAGTTAAATTTTAAGTATCGAGGACCATTAGTTCAGCAGATACAAAATTGCCCTACCTTCCCCTTTTTCCCCCTTAAAAGTAGAGTTTTCAAAAAAGTACTTCCTTGAGAATGTTATTTCCGCGAGAGGATCGTACAGTCGAAATTTCAAGTATATAGGACCATTATTTCAGCAGATACAAAATTGCCCTACTTTTCCCCTTTTCCCCACTCAAAATCGGAATATTTAAAAAAGTACTTCTTTCAGAATGTTATTTTCGCGAAAAGATCGTACAGTCCAAATTTCAAGTCTCCCGGACCATTAGTTCAGCAGATACAAAATTGCCCTCTTTTCCCTCTTAGAGGCGGAATTTTCCAAAAAGTCCTTCATTCGAATTTTATTTCCGCGAGTGGATTGTGCAGTCCAATTTTCAAGTATCTAGGACTATTTGTTCAGCAGATACAAAATTGGCCTACTTTCCCCTTTTTTCCCCCTTAAAGAAGAATTTTTAAAAAAGTATTTCTTTCCGAATGTTATTTCCGCGGGAGGATCGTACAGTCCAATTTTCATGTATTTAGGACCATTAGTTCAGCAGATTCAAAATTGCTCTATTTTCCCCTCTTTTTCCCCTTAAGAGAGGAATTTTTAAAAAAGTATTCCTTTCCGAATGTTATTTCCGCGGGAGGATCGTACAGTCCAATTTTCAAGTATCTAGGACCATTACTTTGGCATACACAAAATTGCACTACTTTCCTCCTTTCTCCCCCTTAAAAGCGAAATTTTCAAAAAAGTACTTCTATTAGAATGTTATTGCCGCGATATGATCCCATATTCCAAATGTCATGTTTCTAAGACCATTAATTTAAAGTTTAGCAAATTGCCCTAATTTCCCCCTTGTGGGCCTCCTTAAAACCAAAATTCTCAAAGAAATATATTTTTCAAAAAATAATTTCCGCGAGAGCATCCAGATTCAAAATTTCAAGTTTGTTCAGAAGATACAAAATTGCCCTATTAAACCCCTTCTACCCACCACCTCTGCTCTTATAAAAGGATTTTTTAAAATATTACTTTTTACAAAATGTTTTTTCCGCGAGAGTAGACTTAAAATTTCAAGTTTTTGGGACCATTCGTTTAGCAGATACGAAATTGCCCTTCTTTCCCCATGTTTCCCCCTTTAAAAACAAATTTTCAAAAATGTACTTCTTTTAGAATGTTATTTTCGGGATAGGATTGTACAGTTCAAATTTTAAGTATCTAGGACCATTAGTTCAGCAGATACAAAATTGCCCTACTTTCCCCCTTTTTCCCCGAAGAAGCATAATTTTTAAAAAAGTTTTTCTTTAACAATGTTATTTCCGCGAGAGGATCGTACAGTTGAAATTCCAAGTATCTAGGACCATGAGTTCAGCAGATTCAAAATTACCCCACGCACCCCCTTTTTCCCCCGGAATTTTCAAAAAGTACTTTCTTTGGAATATTATTTTTGCGAGAGGATTGTACAGTTCAAATTTCAAGTATCTAGGACCATTAGTTCTGCAGATACAAAATTGCCCTACTTTCCCCCTTTTTCCCCGTAGAAGCGGATTTTTTGAAAAGTTCTTCTTTAAGAATGTTATTTTCGCGAAAGGATCGTACAGTTTAAATTTCAAGTATTAAGGACCATTAGTTCAGCAGATTCAAAGTTGCCCTGCTTTCCCGATTTCCCCCCAGAATTTTGAAAAAGTACTTCCTTTAGAATGTTATTTCCGCGAGAGGTTCGTTGACTCCAAACTTCAAGTATCTAGGATTATATTTTCAGCAGATACAAAATTGCTCTACCTTCCTCTTTTTCCCCCTTTAAAGCGGAATTTTCAAAAAAGTACTTTTTTAGAATGTTATTTCCGCGAGAGGATCGTGCAGTCCAGGCGAGAGGATCGTGCAGTCCTATTTGTTCAGCAGATACAAACCGGAATTTTCAAAAACTACTTCTTTCAGAAGGTTATTTCCGCGAGAGGATCGTACAGCCCAAATTTCAAGGATCTACGACCATTAGCTCAGCAGACACAAAATTACCCTACTTCCCCCTTAGAAGCGAAATTTTCAAAATAGAACTTTCTTCACAATGTTATTTCCGCGAAGTATCCCATAGTCAAAATTTTTAAGTTTCTGGGAAAATTAGTTCAGAACATACAAAGTGTACCAAATTGTCCTATTATCCCCCTTTTTACCACCCTAGATGCGGAATTGAAAAAAAGCTTTGTTTCGGAATGTTTTTTCCGCGAGAGGTTCTTATAGTCCAAACTTTAAGTTTCTAGGACCATTAGGTCAGAGAAAAGAAAATGTACCAAATTGCCCAATTTTCCCCCTTTTCGCCTTCTTAGAAGTGCCATTTTAAAAAAGTACTTTCTTCAGAATATTATTTCCGCGAGAGGATCCTATAGTCCAAATTTCAGGTTTCTGGGACCATTAGTTCACAATATAGAAAATTTTCAAAATCGTCCTATTTCCCCCCCAAATTTGAATGAAAAATTTTCAAAAAATATTTTCTTCAGAACATAATTTCCGCGAGAGGATCGTATAGTCCAAATTTTAAGTTTCTAGGACCATTAGTTCAGAAGATACAAAATGTACCAAATTATCCTACTTTCCCCCTTTCAACCCCCTAGAATCAGAATTAAAAAAACTTTGTTTCAGAATGTTTTTTCCGTTAGTGGATCTTATAGTCCAAACTTTAAGTTTCTAGGACCATTAGGTCAGAAGATAGAACATGTACCAAATTGCCCTTTTTTCCCATTTTCCCTTCTTATTTTTTTTTTAAATACTTTTTTAGAGTATTATTTCCGCGTGAGGATCCTATTGTCCAAATTTTAGGTTACTGAGGCCATTAGTTCAGAAGATCGAAATGTTTAAAATTGTCCTATTTCCCCCTAAATTTAAGTGATTAAATCAATAAATTCCCTAAAATTAAAAAATAAATGAGATAAAAAAAATTGAGTAAAAAATTTGAGTCAAAAAATTAAGCAAAAAATATTGATATTGAGTAAAAAAAATTGAGTAAAAAAAATTTGGGTGAAAACACCTTCTAAGTAAAAAATTTAATTAAAAAAAATGAGTAAAAAAACTGAAGAATAAAATACAATTGAGTAAAAAAAAATGAGTAAAAAAAATTTTGAGTAAAAAAAATGTTGAGTAAAAAAAAATTGTAAAAAAAAAATTGTAAAAAAAAATTTTTGAGTGAAAAAAAATTTTGAGTGAAAAAAAAATTTGAGTGAAAAAAAATTAAAAAAAAAAAAAATTTGAGAGGGAAAAAATTTTGAGTAAAAAAAAAGTTTGAGTGAAAAAAAATTTTGAGTAAAAAAAAATTTTGAGTGAAAAAAATTTGTAAAAAAAAAAAATTTTGAGTGAAAAAAAAATTTTGAGTGAAAAAAAAAATTTTGAGTGAAAAAAAATTTTGAGTGAAAAAATTTTAGTAAAAAATTTTTTTTTCCCCGAGAGGATACTATAGTTCAAATATCTAGTTTCTAGGACCATTAGTTCAAAATTCACCAAATTGCCCTATTTTCCCCCTTTTTGTCCCCCTTAAAACCGGAATTTTCAAAAAATTACATTTTTCAAAATGTTATTTCCGCGAGAGTATCCTATATTCAAAATTTCAAGATTGTAGGACCATTAGTTCAGAAGATACAAAATGTATCAACTTGCCCTTTTTTCCCCTTCCCCCCACCTTAGAAACGGAATTTTCAAAATATTACTTTTTCCAAAATGTTATTTCCGCGAGAGGGTGCTAGACTCCAAATTTCAAGTTTCTGGGACCATTTGTTTAGAATATAAAAAATGTACCAATATGCCCTATTTTCCCCTTTTTCCCCCCTTGGAGGCGGAATTTAAAAAAAAAAAAAAATCCGAAATTTTATTTCCGCGAGAGGATCCTAGAGTTCAAATTTGAAGTTTCTAGGACTATTAGTTCAAAAGATACAAAATCCCCCAAAGGGCCCTATTTTCCCCCTTTTGCCCCCCTTAGAATCGGAATTTCCAAAAATCCCTTCTTAGTGGGTGGTTTTGTCGGGAGCCGAACCTACATTCCAAATTTCAAGTCTCTAGCTTCAGCGGTTTGGGCTGGGCGATGATTATTGCCAATCAGTCAGTCAGTCAGTCAATCAGTCAGTCAGTCACCACACTCTTTTATATATATAGATTTCCTTTTTTATTAATATTTTAAACGTAAACTAATGTTTTGTAATATTATTAAAACGATACCTAAACAGTGTGAAAATTATAATTTATGCGGTATTTTCTTTTATTTATATCTAAACAATTAATAAAAAATTAAAAAAAAAAAATTTTTTTTTTGCTTTTTCACAACCGACTTCTACTAAAACTTTTACTGTTGAACTATTTTGAGTGTATTTAAGGGATGATAAAATTTCGGGTTTCTTTTGCCCACCCCCTTTTGTGGGGTCGTGGATTACAAAAATATCACAAATAACACTGTGGAACAAATTCAGGCAGGCAAAAGTTAGGTCGATTCGGAGAGTGAGGGGGAAAATAGAGACTAAATTAGAAGACCCGTATCGCGGCGTTTGTTTATGTTAGTTCGAATTTTGTTTTAATCGACCTTCGAACTTTGCATTCAAATGCTAGTTTTTAGCATATTGTTTATATGGTTTTTTGGCTATTTATAACTCGTCGACTCATTGATATTTTTTCAATCTGTAAAATCCAAATTATTGCTAGAGACCTGTCCAACAATTTAAATTTTTTTAAAAAATTGATTTAGAAAATTTTTGTAATGCTTATGAAGCAAAATATTTTCAAAAAGCATGAAAAAAAATAATTTTTCCAACATTTTGCATCACAAAAATTTTCTAAACCAATTTTTAAAAAAATTTTAATTGACTCCTAAAAAAAACATTCCCGAATTTTTTTATACCCTCCACTCTAGTGATAAAGGGTATATATAAGTTTGTCATTCCGTTTGTAACACCTCGAAATATTGGACTAGGGCCCCATAAAGTATATATATTCATGATCCTCGATCGATTTTAAGACGATCTAGCGATGTCCGTCCTTCCGTCCGTCCGTCTGTCTGTCTGACTGTTGAAAACACGCTAACTTTTGAAAGACTTTACGGAGGCTCCTGAAGTTTAGCATATATGTTGGGCATTTACCTGGCCATGTTGGTATTGCAATCCAGCGAAATCGGTCCAGTGGTTCAAAAGTTATAAGCAAATGAGTGAATTTCGGCAAGGGTTTTTCTGGAATTTACGAGATAAAACACACGGCAACTTTCGTGCGGCAGTTCTGAGGGTGCTGAAGTGTGTCATATATATTTTCCGTTCCTCTGGTCCAGTTCGTTTTAAATTTCAGCCAAATAGGTCCGGTGGTTCAAAAGTTATTCGCAAAACCGTAAATTTCAGATTAGTTTCACCTTAAATTCACGTGTTGAAAACCCGTTAAACATGTTTTAAAAACATTTGTAAGTCAAAAAAATATTTTACAATGTATTTTTGTCACACAAAAACATTTTTACACTAAAACAAAAAAAAAAATAAACTCAAAAAAAATTTTACTCTCAAAAAAAATTTTACACTCAAAAAAAAATTTACACTCAAAAAAATTAGTAAATTATTTTTTTTTTTCAAAAATTAATAAAAAAAAAGTTTTTTTACACAAAATAAAATATTTCTAACCAAAAATGTTATTTTTTCACGTTAGAAAATTTACTATCACTTAAAAAGGGCATTGTGGAGGGTATTCATAGATTCGACCAAGTCGAATTTAACTTTTCTACTTGTTTTTTTTTTTCAATTTGGAAGGAGATTCGGACAGCTGACTTTTTCTTAATTTTTAAAGTTTTTCTTTTAATTTTTTTCTGAATATGCTAGTATTTGCAATAATTTCCTAATTTTTTTAAATTTTTCTGATATTCTGATTAATTATACCCTACACCACACTGTGGTACAGGGTATAATGAGTTTGTGCTGATGTTTGTAACTACCCGAAATATTGGTCCTAGACCCACTTTTAAGTATGCCGATCGACTCAGAATCCATGTTAACGGTGTAAACACGATACAGGTCACAATTTTTAATCAATTGACTTGAAATTTGAAACTTAAGCCTCTTTTGGCCCAAGGACGAAAAATTGAAAAAAATCGGTCCATATTTAGACCTAGCCCCCATACAAAGGTCCTCTATAGTTTGGCTCAAATGACTATAATAACCGTGTTATAATAAAGTACTGCTCAAAATTATAGCGCACTTTTAATTATTTTTTACAACTTATGGTTTCTATTCAAAATATCAAAAAAATGTCAAGTTTTTTGTGTCAATTAAACATTTTTATTCAAATTTTTTTAATTAAAGTCACAATTCAGTTTTAAATAACACAATAAAAATATCAGAGGTGGTTTTATAAAAAAAGTCTTAAATAGTCTGTTCAAAATTATAGCGCACTAAAAAAAATAATTCATTAAATGAAAAGTTGATCAAAATTTAAACACAGCCTGATGAAAAACTTGTTTCTTTAGCTTTTCTAAATACATTTAATCCTATTTGAAATCGATTTGACCGATTTGAAGCAGTCATTAATGGTTGCTTTCGATTAGATATCCTTCATAGCGCTGATCAATTCACTTTTATGGTTATTTGGTAGATTTAAGGGGCATGATCGGTAGTAGACCCAATGTTTTCAATTGGGTTAATGTCTGGTGACTATTTTAATATCTTTTGTCCAATATAATTGGGGAAAATTGTTGTTTCCGAACCAATCCATCGAGAATTTCGCCTTATGACAAGGGGCATTGTCACTTTGAATGCAGGCCTGGGTCGATTCAGACCCAAATATTTGATCAAAATATGATGGAAATTCTTCGAAAATTGAATTGATATAGCTGCTAGCATTTAAAAGTCCTTCTCAAAAGAGTAATAAGGCGGTACCATGGGCTGTATAACATTTGCATACGCTAACAGCACCACCACCACGTTGTGTGCTTGGCTGGAACCATTATGATTGATCTTTATCTTGCGTTGTACATTGAAAAAATGAAAAAAGATCAACTAATCAATTATTTGTCATGAATAAATTATTATAATGAAGTAATAAATGATTTGTACGATGTACAATGCAGGATAAGGATCAACCATATTGTTTCCAGCCAAGCGCACAACGTGGTGGTGGTTCTGTTAGCGTATGCAAATGTTTTACAGCCCATGGTACCGGCTTATAACTCTTTTAAGAAGGACTTTCAACTGCTAGAAGATATATCGATTCAATTTCTGAAGTATTTTCTTCATATTTTGATCAAATATTTGGGTCTAAATGGACCCAGGCCTGCATTCAAAGTGATAATGCCCCCTGTCATAACGCGAAATTCTTAATGGACTGGTTCAGAAACAACAATTTTCCTCAATTATATTGGCCAAAAGATATTAAAACAGTCACTAGACATTAACCCAATTGAAAACCTTTGGTCTACTACCGATCGTGCCCCTTAAATCTACCAAATAGCTATAAAAGTGAATTGATCAGCGCTACGAAGGATATCTGGTCTAAAGCAACCATAAATGACTGCTCCAAATCGGTCAAATCTATTTCAAATAGGATTAAATGTATTTTGAAAGCTCAAGGAACAAGTATTTCATCAGGCTGTGTTCAAATTTTGGTCAACTTCTCATTTAATGAAATAATTTTTTTTAGTGCGCTATAATTTTGAACAGACTATTTAAGACTTTTTTTATAAAACCACCTCTGATATTTTTATTGTGTTATTTAAAACTGAATTGTGACTTTTATTAAATAAATTTGAATAAAAATGTTTAATTGACACAAAAAAACTTGACATTTTTTTGATATTTTGAATAAAAACAATAAGTTGTAAAATATAATTTAAAGTGCGCTATAATTTTGAGCAGTACTTTAGGTATCTTTTCAAAATTTGGCAGGTAAACGTGTTTTGTCTTCACAAATCACCATTCCGAATTTTAAAGAAATCGGACCAGTTCTTCTTGTAGCCCCCACATAAATCTCTAAAATTTCATGAATATAGAAAATATTTAATAAAAATTTTGTTTGTGTATGTTAAACGCGTACTTAAATAACCTTATCAAATCTGATAATCATCGGACCAGGTTTGGACTTAGGCCCCTTGTGAAAATGTCGCCCGATATTCAGTTAAAGCGGTTTATTGTCAACAAATATTTCAATTAAATTTGATTTGTGAGTGTTTTTTACACTTATTAAAGATTTGACAAAATAAAGATCTACTCGGTCCATCGGACCCTTTTTCCAGGAAACTCTGGTGTAGGGTATTACATTTTGTGTAGGTTTGCTCTAGCTCGAGGTCATTATTTTCTTTACTAATTAAAACCATGACATTTTCATACAACAATTTTCAAGAAAATTATTTTTCTTTTTGCACGACTTAACCGACACGTGTTTCGGAATTCGTCAGATTCCATTGTCAAGATTATTTAGCAAATATAAAAACTCTATACTACAAGTAGCAAAGCAAATGTAAATGATAGATCGCTAATGTTTAAACTAAAATATTAATACTCTACTCTAATTGAAAATGTGAATACGAAACTTGTACCATCGTAGTAAAATTTATTTATAAATTTACGATTGTCAAATAACCAACAAAAAAACAATATTAAAACAGATTTATATACGATTCTCCGTTGGACAATACTATATATGCTGTTGCTGCAAATCTCGAGGTCAATATTTCCTTTACTAATTAAAACCATGATATATTCATAAAAAAATGCTCAAGAAAATTATTTTTCTGTTTTAAATTTATTCATGTTGGTAATTTTTGCAAAGACTTAATTGGCACGTGTTTCAAAATTTGTCAGATTTCATTGTCTAGATTATTTAGCAATTGTTCTATGAGAATATCATGGTTTTAAACAGCAAAGGCAATAATGACCTCGAGCTAGAATATACCTACTCAAAATATAACTTTTCTGATATTTTTTTAAATTTTCCAGACTTTTTTGTTTAAATTTGTTTTGGGATTTTATTGCATATTTCAAAATTTTTGTTAGTTTTTAAATTTTTAAAATTTAAAATTTTTTTTTTTTTAATTTTTTAATATTTTCTGAATTGTCGAGAGTATATTTGATATTTTTTTAATTTGTTTCTAGATTAATCGTTCAACTGTTGACGAGTGTGGACGTGTTTTATTTTAACTCCGTGCTATAAATTGAATTACTAAAATTGTTCGTAATAGGTTTGTTCGTAATAGGTATTTTTGTGATATTTTCATTACCACATCAAGGAAAATGAAAATATGGACACAAATGATACCGATTTAGTTCGAGGCTCTGCCTCACCGACTGGTGCTGGTCCTAGCACTGGTCTTAGGGTTGCGACCTTGAAGTCCGGCCTTGATTCTGGTAGGGGTGCTCAGCCTAATATTGGTGGTAAAAAGAAACTTAAGCCATCAAAGGTCAGGCACAACCAGAGAAGGCTTTGTTTGAAAATAATTAACAGACTAAGCCAACTCGATGGAACGAAGCTCTCCGAACGTGAGAAGGCGTCGCTATCATGGGCGAAAGGAGTCATTGAAGAACAGGACAAACTTTCGGCAATGCGCGCATCTGACAAACAGAGCGCTGTTTCGGCCTCGTCATCGAAGTCTGGTAAAAGGTTGCGCTCGCCCGACGAGAAACCTTTACCTAAAAGATCTAAGGTGACCGGCAACGTCTGGACTCAGTCTTTTAGTGAAGTGGTGAAAGGTAACTTCGTTAGGGCTGTGATAAACAGGCAAAATGGGGATTGTAGTATTCCAAGGGACAAGTGGAGTTTAGTTGAAACTAAACTAAATGAAATCTACTATAGGCTTCTTGAGAGTATGCCTGATTTTCTCCCTACTACTGTCAACGCAGGTTGGTATCAGGGGCGAGTAAAACTCGTTGCTTTTGGAAACGAAAGATCCGCAGCCGTGTTTAAGGTTGCCATTAGCCAAGTGGGAGAGTTATGGCCTGGAGCCAGACTGGACGTTGTGGAAAAACATGATATCCCCTCGCAACCCAGAGCTCATGCATGGATCCCAATGGCTACAAGTGACACTGCGGTGATTCTAAAGATGATAAAAGTCTGCAATCCTGACCTTCCAACTCAGAATTGGCAAATTGCCAGATTGGGTGAGATGGAGGGCGCTCGTCGTCAAGCAGTGGTCTTGGTTAATGAGGAATCGCTTCCGCTTTTAGCCAGGACTGACGGCATTATTAGATTTGGCTTTTTTCATATAAGAGTCAATGTCTACAAGGGCGACCAGAAGCCTATTTTGGAAGCAGACAAGCCAGTGGCAGAGTCGGCTGGGGAGGAGAAACTGGAAAAGGTTGATATTCAGCTGACCGATTCTAGGCTGATGGGAGATGCATCTGGCATTTTCGAAACCGAATCTGGCAACGAATGCGACCTCTGTGATGGCACGGAGGATAAAGCTGATGCCACTATGGGTGACATTCAGGACGAGGCCCATGCAGTGAGGAATTCGGAGAGTTCTGTTGCCTCCGATTCAGAACAGATGGGACACATATCTGGCTTATTCGAAACCGAATCTGGGGACGAATGCGACCTCTATGATAACACGGAGGATGAAGCCAATAACACGGTGGTGGAAAGGATGGTGGAAAAAAAGCAAGATGTTGCGGTTCCTACAAATAAACCTCCATCACTGTAAGGCAGCCTCAGCTGCACTATTGCTGCGCCTGACGACAGGAGCAGTTGACTTGGTTTTTATCCAAGAGCCCTGGGTGCGGGGTGGCAGGGTTTGCGGATTGAAGACCCCTGGGTTTAAGTTGATGGTTGCCAAAGGTGAGGGCTCACCAAGAGCCTGCATCTTGGCGAAAAATGGCTTAAATATATTCTTTTTATCAACTTTTAGTGATATGGATGTTACAGCGGCTAGCTTAGAGCTTCATGGGAAATCTATTTGGCTCGCCTCTGCGTATTTTCCTAATCCGGGGCCAATACCCCCGGAGAAGGTTGGCGGTCTGATTCGGGAGTCTGAATCTAGGGGACACCAGTTACTAGTGTGCTGTGATGCTAATGCACATCATTCGATATGGGGTAGTACAGACACAAATGATAGAGGCGAATCACTTTTGGAGTTTTTGTTAAGCACTAACCTGTATATTTGTAACAAGGGTAGTGAACCAACTTTCGTTACAAGTACGCGCCAAGAGGTTCTTGACGTAACACTTGTATCAGATACATTGTCTGATAGAATTGATGACTGGAGAGTTTTGGAAGAGCATTCTTTCTCAGATCATCGGTACATTGAGTTTTTACTCAGGGAGCGTGCCCCGGTTGAGACAGTCTCTAGAAATCTGAGAAGAACAAACTGGGTGAAATATAGGGAGACTTTTTCTTTGCTTTTGGATGAAGTACCCCTATCTGAACCGCATAGTTTAGCGGAAATTGACTGTCTGGTTGACCATATAACAAATGTTTGTAATAGGTGCCTGGATGCGTCTTGCCCTTCTGCAAAGCCTAGAGGGAAAAAAAAGCCACCTTGGTGGTCAAATGAGTTGCAGACGAGCAGAGATTCCTGCAGAAAGCTCTTTAATAAGGCTAAATTTTCAAGAGCGGACGAGGACTGGTCTGCATACAGGCTGCAACTTAAGAGTTATAAAAAGATGATCAGAAATGCCAAATGTGATTCTTGGAAAAACTTCTGTGGAAACATAGAAGACGTTTCTGAGGCATCCAGGCTGCGCAAGGTTCTGGCTTCTTCTCCTTGCACCCTAGGATACCTGAAAGATCCTAATGGGGTGTGGTCTTCCTCCAGTGGAGAGTCGCTGGATCTCCTTTTAAACACGCATTTTCCGGGCAATTCCATGACGCCGTTTCAAGCTTTGGAACGTTCTGACGCCCAAGCATCTGAAATTGCTTCGGAAATAATAAATATGCCAACATTAATCTGGGCGATAAAAAGCTTCAGGCCCTATAAATCTCCGGGACCTGATGGTATAATCCCGGCTGAGTTGCAGCAAGTGTTGGACTATATAGCCCCGTTGCTGTATAATCTATACACAGCATGCATCAACTGGTCGTATATTCCTTTAAAATGGAGGGATACCAGAGTCGTATTTATCCCGAAGGCTGGGAAAAGTTCCCACACAGCTCCGAAGGATTTCAGACCAATTAGTCTGTCTTCTTTTTTGTTAAAGACAATGGAACGAATGATAGACTCATATTTGCGTAGAGTGATTGACCCGAGGTTGCTTTCGACAAAGCAACATGCATACAGCAAGGGACGATCAACGGAAACAGCTCTTCATGAGCTCGTTGGTACCATCGAGAGATCGCTTTCGGTAAAGGAGTACACTATGGTGGCCTTTCTTGATATTGAGGGGGCTTTTAATAATGTCATTCCAGAATCGATAATATTGGCATTGTCTGGTCTGGGAGTAAAGCGTGAAATCGTTTTAATGGTGGAAAACCTACTTGCCAATAGACGTATAACGTCTGAATTGGGAGCGTCCGTCATATCTCGATTTGTCAATAGGGGCACACCACAAGGAGGTGTTCTTTCGCCGCTTCTTTGGAACCTGGCACTGAATTCAATGCTACTATCTCTAGAAGCACGTGGTTGTCATGTTATCGCATATGCTGACGATGTCGCGATAGCGGTAAAGGGGAAGCATCTGCCAACATTGCGGGACATTCTTCAGGGTTCTCTGAAAGATCTGTCTAAATGGGCAAGAGACTGTGGCCTAGGAGTTAATCCTAGTAAAACAGAGCTTGTTTTGTTTACAAGGAAAAATAAGATTCCTGCTTTTGATCCTATTTCTCTGGACGGTACTGAAATCACCTTCTCAGATGGAGCCAAGTATCTTGGAGTATTTCTAGATAGGAAGCTGAATTTCAGGCGTAATATTGAGGACCGGGTGAGAAAAGCAACGATTGCTTTGTATTCCTGTAAAAGGGCCATTGGAAAACGATGGGGTTTTAGCCCTCAAGTCGTTCATTGGATCTATACAGCAGTGGTGCGTCCAATTTTGCTGTATGGAATCATTGTCTGGTGGCCTGCTTTGGAAACAAAAGCAAACTTTGTCTTTATCACGAAGGTACAGAGAATGGCGTCAATGTGCATCACTGGTGCTCTTCGTACTACACCTACGGCTGCATTAGAAATCCTCCTTCACCTGATACCCTTGGACATATTGGGTAGGCAGTATGCGGCTGCGTCGGCAATTCGACTTAATAGCACGCTGCAATGGAGGAGCAGTGATTGTGGCCATAGCGCAATCTTGAAAAAGATAACAATACCACAAAATGTGGACTGTGCTCCCTCTTTGAGCCACTTTGAGCGCCACTTTACCACTATGATACCATCCAGGGAGTCTTGGATGGGGGATACTCCGGGTAGTGGAGCTACCATAAATTTTTACACAGATGGATCGAGGCTGCACGAACAAGTGGGCTTTGGAGTCTATTCGGAAGAGCTTGGGTTGAGCCTGGCTCGTAGATTGCCAGATCATTGCAGTGTTTACCAGGCAGAGATGCTGGCAATAAAAGAAGTGGCTGACTGGTTGAGCTGCAATGTCTTGTCTACAACCGCAGTCAACATCTATACTGACAGTCAAGCCGCGGTCAAGTCCCTGGATTCAATGTTTCTGAAAACAAGATCTGCCCTTAACTGCCGCACGTCTTTAAATGAGATGGCCAAGCAGTTTAACATACGACTCATATGGGTCCCAGGGCACAGAGACATTCCAGGGAATTGCAAAGCCGATGAGCTTGCAAGACTAGGAGCTACCTTACAGGTTCCAACAGAATTGGAATGTGTTGGTACGCCTCTAGAAACTTGCAAGCAAAACCTACGGCTTTGTTCTGCGACGGAGACTAATCAAAGATGGGCAAATGGATGGACGTGTGAGACAACACGACTGATTTGGCCTTCTCTTAATCAGGGGCGCACAAGTGAGCTGATATCGCTTCCAAGAGGAGAGATTTCAACGGTGGTTTCTATAATTACCGGACACTGTCTTATAGGGAAGCACGCAGAGCGGTTAAATGTGCCGTCGAATGACTTTTGCCGAAGTTGCATGGATGAAGAGGAGTTGGAAACTATCGAACACTTTATTTGTCATTGCCCGGCACTTTCTGGTCAGCGACTTGCTTCACTGGGATCTAGGGAGCTGTACGATCTTTCAGATTTGTCGGATGTCAAAATTCAACATCTAAGGAGTTTCATAAGAAGCTCAAACTGGTTTAACGACAGGGACTAGTAGGGAAACCTATTACGATCCCGTGGTATCACAATGGACCTCAGAGTCTACGTGTGTTGACGTAAAACGTCAGCAGCCACTTACAACCTAACCTAACCTAACCTTAATTTGTTTCTAAAGTTTCCTGAATTTTTCTATTTTTACCTGGATTTTTCTAAAATTTGATAAATTTTATCATATTTTCGAAATTTTTATAAAGTTTTTTTAATTTTTCTGAATATTTGATTGAATATTTTAACTGATTGAAAACCTTGAACATGCTACTGATACTCAGATATGCTGAATTCAGATTATTCTGAATTTAAACTTCAGCTACTTTTCTAAGTTTCAATTGTTAGGGACTTAGAAAAAACACCAACATTTAATTAAGACATCAAAGAAAAACAAAAGACTTAAGAAACAAACCTTGTCTGCAAAATTAATATTGCAGAAGATTGTTGGAGCCTTTAAACCTCTAATTTTATTGGATTAACATATATAAATAGTCCAAGATGGTGTTGAGTAATCGCGATTTTTTTAAAAAAAAATTAGAAATTGAAATTTTCAATTAATTTTTACTAAAAAAATCTTAAATCGTTTAAAAAATAAAATCGACTTTTTGAAAAAGTCCGAAACCATAGACTTGTTTTTAAAAAACTCTAAAAATTGTACTCTAAATTACGCAACTTTTAAGATGTAATTCGAGATGTGATCACTAATCCTTCGATTTTTTTTTTTAAATTTTGAAAATTGCACCTTTTTTTGACATTAAAAAATAAGTGATAATTACATCGAAAATTTTTTTCATATTTATTTTCGAAAACTACATTTAAATACCAACAAAACGTTGTCCAACTTTTTTTAAGATATCCATATTTTGTACTGATGAAAATTAATTGAAAATTTAAATTTTTTATTTTTTTTAAATTGGTATAAAAGGCTGAAAATTTGAGTTTAAGTTGCATTTAATACGTACTAAAACATATCTAAATTAATCGAAGTGGGTTGGGTCTAAATGTGAATGATTTGGCCTGGAATGCCCCATATATTTTCATGATCTTCGATCGATTTTAAGTTGACGCCCGTCTGTCTGTTGTAGAGGGCCAACTTTCGAAAAAAAATTGTTATAGAATTTTAGTGAAATCGCTAAATACGCTTTAAAAGACATTGGTAAGCCACAAAAATATTTTATAAAGTATTTTTGTCATTTCAAAAACTGTTAAACTAAAAAAAATAAATTTACACTCAGAATTCTTTTCTTTTTTACAAAAATTAATAAATTTTTTCAAAATAAAATACATTTTACTCAAAATAAAATATATTTTACTCAAAATAAAATTAATTTTTACAGCCGCTTCGAAAACTTTTTTCAAAAAGTGGTTATCACCAAAACTTACTTTAAAAATCATTGATTACTGTAAATTTAGCCTGTGGTATTTAAAAAAAATCCCCAAAATATTTTTGAAATCCCCAATCCCTAAATAAGATTAATTGTACTTTTCTCTCTCTTGTAATCCCCAAGTCTGGCAGACCTGCTCTTAGGTCATGATACCATATATTTTTTTTCTTTTGACAAATAATGCATTAAGCGTAACACGCTGTGCGGATAAAAAATATTTTCATTAAAACATTTTATTTTAATAATTAATTTGTGTCGATAGCTATTTATCGATTCAAGCCGTGAAAATATGTGTCTTCTTATAATTTGTATTATTATGAAACAATCTTGTGTCTTAAGTCTTTTCTTTATTCTTTAAAGTATATAATTAATGTTATATTTAATTAATGTTATCTTAAGAATTTTTTACCGGTTTTTTTATAAAATTAAAAAAGAATATTACTTTTAGTATGTACAACATACTTAAATAATTACAAAATAACTTTAATCAGTATCTGAATCTGACTTTATCTATAAAAAAATACTCAGAATCTGAGAAATTTTCCATATCAAAAAAATCAGAATCTGACAAGTTTTCAGAATCTGAGAAATTTTCCGTATCAAAAAAAATGTCACAGAATCTGAGAATTTTTCTATAAGAAAAATTTCTCAGAATCTAATAATTTTTCTAAAGGAAAAATTTCGCAGAAGCTTAAACTTATTCTATAAGAAAAATATCTCAGAAACTAGGAAAATTTTACTATGATGCAAATCCTCTTTTTTGTGTTTTTTTTTTTGAGTAAAAAAAATCCGAATGTCACATTAATATTTGTAATGATATTTTATGTATGAACTGCTACTTCAATTCTATTCATAATAAATAGTACTAACATCTTTAAGAAAAATTTACAATCTCTTGTAAATTATTATTTTTTATTTTTCAAAAAACAACATTAAATTAGCCTCAAGACTTTTAGAAAGGAATCTGTTCGGCCACCTTGCTCAAACAAAAAAATAAAATGTAATATATTTTGAGAAGTCCTCAACTGCCAAAAAATAAACAACAATATGATTCTTAATGCATTTTTTAAGTTATGCTAATTAAAAAGTTTTTTTTTTTTTTTCAAAACAAACTGACTACTTCAGTTAAAAAAATGATGAGAAAAAAAATACTAAAAACAAACAAAATATTTTAATGCTTCCCTCACAAAAAACTAAAAAAAAAACTGAAAACAGTTAACAAAAAAGGATTGGTTTTTGATGTTTATCAATTGGAGTGAATTGTTCAGCAGCCATCTAGCCAGCCATTCAGGCAGGCAGCCTGTTTGGCTGGCAAAGTAAGTTAGTGGCCGGCCACCAGGCTTTTGTTTTTAAAGGAATGGTTTTGTTTATTCCACAAACTAACTACAAAAAAAAATTGTGCAATCGCAAATATTTGCTGGATTCTTCCATTCCTAGTTTTTTTTTTACTTTGTGAATTTGTTAAAAAAATTGTTTTATTGTTATTATTATTTCTATTATTTGTATTATTTGTTGTTGTTAGTTTTTATTAATATTTCTTTATAAATTTTTATTGTTATTTTATTACTTGTGATTTGTTTGATGGTCGATAATCAAACAAAACAATACAATAGACAACGGGTGAAAAAAACAAAAAAAAACTTCTTTTGAGTCTCTTTTTATAAATTAAAACAGAACAGTGGTTTGGAAGATTCAAGATTTGGAGAGACAAATAAATTCCAAATAAATTAAAAAAATTCTAAAATATTGTATAATTTTCTAATTTAATGATCAACATTTTGTATTAAATAATGTTTGTGTCTTAAGTCTTTAGTATTGAGATTTTAAATTAATGTATGTGTCTTAAGTCTTTTGATTTTTTTAAAATTCTGAATTAAAAACCCTTACTTATTTTTTATACCTATATAAATTTGTTATTGATAGCAAACTTTATGTAGAAACGTTTGTTATCGATAACAAACTTTATATAGAAAACGTTGGTTATCGACAACGAAGTCCAAAGAAAGTTCATAAAAATTCGAAAAAAGCTAAAACTAAAATTTTATACAAAATATGACCCAAAAATATGTATTTATAGTAAAATAACAGCAAAATATGCAAAAATATGCAAAAATATGCATTTTCATCAAAATATGCAAAAATATGCACTAACGAATCGATGCCATTTTAAAGCAATTTAAGATGATTCGCAAATATATTTGGTAAAAGCTATTCTAAGACTAACAAGAAAAACATGCATTTGCATGCAAATCCTCTTCTTGTTGATAACTCACATTTTTAAGAAAAGTGTGTTATCGATTACTGATTTTTATAGAAAAGTTTTTTATAGAAAAATTTGTTATCGATAAATAACTTTTTATTGAAAAGTTTGTTATCGAAAACTTGATTTTTATAGAAAAGTTTGCTATCGATAACTTAATTTTTATTTGAAAGTTTTTTTTTATCGATAAATTTTTATATGAAAGTTTTTATCGATTACTGATTTTTATAGAAAAGTTTGTTATCGATAACTAAATTTTTATAGAAAAGTTTGTTATCTATTACTAATTTTATGGAAAAGTTTGTTATCTATAACAAAATCTATAACAGAATTTTTCAATAAGTAAATTTTTTTTTATAGAAAAATTTGTTATCGATAACTAAATTTTTATAGAAAAGTTTGTTATCTATTACTAATTTTTATGGAAAAGTTTGTTATCTATAACAGAATTTTTTTTATAAAAATTTTTTGTTAGTAATTTTCGGTAAAAAAGAGTTTTTTTTATCGATAACTTACTTTCAATAGAAAACTTTTTAATCGATTACTAATGCGTTATTGAATAGAATTGTTATCAATAACAGATAACTAACTTTTTATAGAAAGCGTGTGTAATCGATAACTAACTTTTAATTGAAAAGTTTGTTATCGATAACAAAGCTCATTATGGAAAACTAACTTTTTTATTGAAAACGTTTGTTATCGATAACTTACTTTTCATACAAAAGTTTGTTGTCGATAACTAACCTTTAGTAGAAAAATTTTTTTATCGATAACTTACTTTTAATAGAAAATTTTGTTATGTTTGTTATCGATAACTATTTTTTTTATAAAAAAAATTTGCTATTGAAAACTTACTCTTAATAGAAAACGTTGGTTATCGCTGACTAACTTTAAATGTTTGATAATGTTTGTTATCGATAACTTACTTTTTCAAGGAACTTTTTGTTTTTGCTAACTAAATTTTTATAGAAAGTATTGGTATCTTAAACTAACTCTCTCATAGAAAACGTTGCTGATTATAAATATAGAAAACGATTGTTATCGATAACTAACTTTTTATAGAGAAGTTTGTTATCGATAACTAACTTTTTATAGAAAACTTTTGTTATCGTTTGTTATAAAAATTTAGTTAAAAAGTAGAAAACGTTTGATATCGAGTACTATATTTTTAAATATAACGTTTATTATCGATAACTAACTTTTTAGTTAAATCTGTATAGAAAAGTTTGTTTTCGATAACTAATTTTTTTGTAGAAAAGTCTGTTATCGATAACTAAATTTGTTATTGAAAAGTGTGCTGTCGATAACTTACTTTTTATTGAAAAGTTTGTTATCGATAACTAACTTTTTCATAGAAAAGTTTTTTTATAGATAAAATACTTTTTTATTGAAAAGTCTGTTATCGATAACTTATTTTTTTATAGAAAATTTTGTTATCGATAAAATACTTTTTTATAGAAAAGTTTGTTATCGATAACTAACTTCATAAAGAAAATTATGTTATCGATAACTAACTTTTTTATAGAAAATTATGTTATCGATAACTAACTTTTTTATACAAAAGTTTGTTATCGATAACTAACTTATTTATAGAAAAGTTTGTTATTGATAACTAACTTTTTTTTTATAGAAAAGTTTAATATCGATAACTAACTTTTTTAATAGAAAAGTTTGTTATCGATAACTAACTTTTTTTATAGAAAAGTTTGTTACCGATAACTAAATTTTTTATAGAAAAATTTGTTATCGATAACTAACTTTTTTATAGAACATTTTGCTATTGATAACTAACTTTTTTTTAGAAATTTATTTTATAGAAAAGTTTGTTATCGATAACTACCTTTTTTGATATCACTAACAAAACTTTTCCATAGAAAATAATTTGTTATCGATAACTTACTTTTTTATAGAACATTTTGCTATTGATAACTAACTTTTTTTTAGAAATTTATTTTATAGAAATGTTTGTTATCGATTGCTAACTTTTCATAGAAAACGTTGGTTATCGATAACTAAATTTGTATAGAAAAGTGTGTTGTCAATAACTTACTTTCTATAAAAAAGTTTGTTTTCGGTAACCTAATTTGTATAGAAAATTTTGTAATCGATATCATAGTTTCTATGGAAAACAGTTGTTATCGATAGCAAATTTTCTATCGAAAACAAATTTACTATAGAAATCGATTGTTTAAGATATCAATTTTAAAATTTTATAGAGAAATATCTTAAATTCTCAGAAATATCTATTGAAATTATTTAAATAAAACTTTTAAAGTTTGTGTCTTAAGTCTTTCGATTTTTTTTTATCGATAACTAACTTTTATATAGAAAAGTTTGTTATCGATAACTAACTTTTTTATAGAAAAGTTTGTTATCGATAACTTACTTTTGTATAGAAAAGTGTGTTATCGATAACTAACTTTTTTATAGAAAGTTTGTTATCGATAACTAACTTTTTTATCGAAAAAAATGTTATCGATAACTAACTTTTTATAGAAAAAGCTTTGTGATCGATAACAAAACTGTTTCTTAGAAAACCTTACTTTTTTTCTAAAAAAGTTTGCTATCGATAACTAACTTTTTTATGGAAAAGTTTGTTATCGATAACTTTTTATAGAAAAGTTTGTTATCGATAACTTTTTACAGAAAAGTGTGTTATCGATAACTAAATTTTTTATAGAAAAGTTTGTTATCGATAACCAACTTTTTTATCGAAAAAATTGTTATCGATAACTAACTTTTTATAGAAAAAGCTTTGTGATCGATAACAAAACTGTTTCTTAGAAAACCTTACTTTTTTTCTAAAAAAGTTTGCTATCGATAACTAACTTTTTTATGGAAAAGTTTGTTATCGATAACTTTTTATAGAAAAGTTTGTTATCGATAACTTTTTATAGAAAAGTTTGTTATCGATAACTTTTTATAGAAAAGTTTGTTATCGATAACTTTTTATAGAAAAGTTTGTTATCGATAACTTTTTATAGAAAAGTTTGTTATCGATAACTAACTTTTTTATAGAAAATTTTGTTTCGATAACTAACTTTTTTATAAAAAAGTTTGTTTCGATAACTAACTTTTTTTATAGAATTTGTTATCGATAACTTACTTTTTTTTGTAGAATAGTTTGTTAACTAAATTTTTTATATAAAAGTTTTTTTTATCGATAACCAACTTTTTTATAGAAAAGTTTGTTATCGATATCTAATTTTATTTAAAGTTTGTTATCGATAACTAATTGCTTAAAAAAAGGGTTTGTTATCGATAAAAGAACTTTTCCTTAGAAAATTATTGTTTCCGATATCAAAAAGAAAACGTTCGTTATCGATAAAATAAAGTTTGTTATTGATAACTATATTTTTTATAGAAAACATTGTTTTGTCGAGAGAGAAAACTTTGGTTATCGATAGCTAACTTTTATGAAAAATGGTTTGTTATCGATAACAAACTTTTATAAAAAAACTTTTCTATAGAAAACATTTGTTATTGATTACAAACTGTGTATGGAAAACGATTTTTATCGATAGCAAATTTTCTAAGGAAAAAAAATTTTCTAAGGAAAATGTTTGTTCAAGGTATCAATTTTAAAATTAATTAGAAAAATAGCTAAAATTTTTAAAAATGTCCACTCAAATTAATTTAAAGTGCTTTTTAAGTTTGTGTCTTAAGTCTTTTGATTTTCATATTTTAAAGCGTGTGTCTTAAGTCTTTTGTTTTTATACACCACACTTACAATTAGAGATAGGAAGTGTACAATGTACACTTCCTACACTGTACATACATTTGTAATTTTTTTTGGATCTAGGACCTTATAAAGTATATATATTCATAATTCGCGATCGACTAAAGACGATCAGGGATATTGGTCCGGGGTTTCAGAAGTTTTGAGCAAAACCGTGAATTTTTGTTGGGATATTTCGTGAATTCACGTGTTTAAAACACATTTAATACGGATTGAATGGCATTATAAAGCCACAAAAGTATTTTAGAAAGTATTTTTGTCACTCAAAAAATTTTTGCACTGAAAAAATACACTAATTTTTTTTTTTTTCAAAAATTACTGAAAACAAAATAAAATTTTCTAGTTTCAATTTTTCATTTGTTTTTAAATTAAAAATTTTCTAGTCTGAATTTTTTGAATTTTTCGTTTGTTTTTAAATATTTTGTGCATAAACAAAGTATTTTTGTCTCATTTTTTTCACTCAACAAAAAAAAAATTACACATTTTTTTTTTTACAAAAATTACACACAAAAATTTTTTTCGTTCATGGAAAAAAAAATTTTTTGTGTGTACTAAAAACTGTTTTTTTGCTCAAAATAAAATTTTTCTTTTTTAAAAATGTTCATTTGTATTTAAAATATTTTGGGCATTGTGGAGTGTATTCATGGATTCGACCAAGTCGAATTTAATCTTTTTACTTGATTTTTTTTAATTATTTCTTTAATATAAAATTTTTTATACCACTGTTCTTAGTTTTTCATACAAACCCATAAGTATGTTTCATTTTTGGTCATTATATCAACAAGAAAACCCAAACAAAATTTATAAATTGCGGCCAGAAAATGAAGTTTATATGTTAATGCTAATGTTTAATAATGTTCAAAGATGTTGCAAGGCTCCTGAGAAGAGAAAATCCAAAAAAAAATAAATATATTTTTTTTTTCTATAAATTTATTATAATGACATGGTAACATAAACCACCAACAAATATAAACTCAAACGAAGAAGAGAAGATGATACACAACTATTTACAGATTGAAAAAAACACTGTGGCACTGTAACAAATAATTCGTTACCAAAGGAAAAAAAAAATCAAAAACTTTTATTTTCATTTAACAACAACAACGACAAGAGGGAGTTAAGGTGACAGTTATTTGGAAAAAGTGAAAAATTTTTTATGAATAATAGAAAATTAAGGCAACAATGAATTTTTGAAGTGCGGCTGTTAGGAAAAACTAAGGTATCTAAATTTAAATCCTAGCAAAGTCAACCTAAAAATTCCTTAAAATATTTTTGAGTAGTTTTATCATAGCTCGAGGTCATTTTTCTTTTACTAATTAAAACTATGATATTCGCATAGAATAATTTTTAAGAAAATATTTTTTCTGTTTTAAATTTATTTATGTTGTTCTTTTTTGCAAGACTTAGTCGACACATGTTTCGGAATTTGTCAGATTCCATTGTCAAGACTATTTAGCAGAGAATCTGACAAATTCCGAAACACGTGTCTTGCAAAAATTACCAACATAAATTAATTTGAAACAAAAAAATATTTTTTTTGAAAATTATTTTATTAGAATATCATAGTTTTAATCAGTAAAAAAAAAATTACCTCGAGCTAGAATTTAAAGGTCGAATAAAACGATTTTTATTTTTTATTAAAAAGTTTATCAGAATTCCCTAAGATTATATTATAATCGAAGAGTGTAATTTTTAGATTTCTCAAATCTCCTTGAAATTCTCTTACCTCAATTTAGGTGCAATGCTTATATCTTTCCTAACCTAAAAAAAGAAAAAACTCCTTGTTCATTGTATCTTCTTTTACCTCTTAAAGTGATTACATAAGTTTGCTAATTTTTCGGCTATTTTTTTTTATAATAGTATTTTACTTAAATTTATTTTTTTTTATATAATATTGTTGTTAATACATATTATTTTCCTTTAGAGCTTACAACATACAATGTTGTATTGTTAATGGCCTGCAGTGTTTTTGTGTTGTGTATACACTGGCTGTGGCTGGGCTAAGGCTTTGTGGCACAGGCATTCAGCCACCATCAGCACTAGGCCAAAGTTAACTTATTCCCCAAAAAACAAAAAAAAAAAAAATCTATACAATATTCTTCACCATATTAGCATTGGGTTTGGTATTCGTTCGGTACTAAGCAGAGTTCGATATTTTTGGGTTCATGAGTATTTTTTTCATATTAAAATAACGTCGTCTAAGCGCCTGGCCTAAAATTAATGTTTGGGATTTTTTTATTTTTATTTGGTTATTCTTTGTTGTCGTTGTTGCCGTTGTGACTTGTCTACTCCTCTATTGTACTCGTATTTCTTTTTGCATCTTGTCTAGAGTTTTAAGCGTTAAGCTGGTAATAACTTGTCTGTTGTTGTTGGGCACTTACATACTTCCACTGACAACTCTTTGCAACCTAGTGATGGTTACTTGTGTTGTGTTGCGTTCAATTGATCAGTCTTTAACGACATGAATTTTAAATTTGGATGAGCATTTTTTTTTTTTGATTTTGATTTTAACATGTATTATTTTGCGAATATGTATACAGAGAGATAGTATCCCAAGGGATATTTAGTTGATGGTTGTTTTATATGGTTATTTTTAACAACATTGTTTAGATTTTTTTTTGTGCAAATTTTAAATTGTTAAAATTTATTACAAATTTTTCCTATCAATGGTTTGATAAGCGGAAAATTATTAATTAAATTTAATTATAATTTTATAAAAAATCTATAAAATCCCCTGCCCACTTCGTAGTTTAAAATTAATGAAAATAGTGCCAAATTCCCCTTTTACCCATTTTCCCTAGAATCAAAATTTCAAGTTTATGACACCATTATTATTTATCGAAACGTACGTAAACCTCTTAAAAAAACCTTTGAAATATTTCCCCATATGCATTATATCTGCAAAAATACAGGTACTTGTACTAAAATACATGTAACTCATGAACCAATACACATACAAAAACCCCAGCAAAAACTTCGCTTACCAAGTAATTAAATGAAGGGGTTAGCAAAAATATGAGTTACCTCCCAATTTCAATGTTAATTACTTTAACATGTTGATATTATTGGAGGTAACCACATTTTGCCTTTTTTGGTGTAAAGTAATGCTAATGGTAATTAGTAGTATTCAGAGCCATTACCACGTAAGCGAGGCAGGAAGGGGTAAAGGGTATAACCAAGTTTTTGCTGGGACCGTTTATACATAAAAACCTTGGTATTGACAACATATTTCATGGGAAATTTGCAGAAACAAACTATGTTCACGCAATACAAAGAAAACACATGTTTTTTTTGAACTTTAATTTATTATTTTACTTGATTAAACTTTTGAACATTTAAAAAAAAGACTTGATGCAACTGGGACGCGACCTTACATAGTTTATTGAAATTTTTCTAGTGATCACAAATCTGGTCTTTAAACTTTTCCACCACATCAGGTTTTTGAGAAAATTTAGGTCAAAGTTAAAAAAATTGCCGTTTTGGCCATTTTTAACAATTCATAGCGGATGAACCCGATGCTATAATGACTTTGAGTCAAGGGTAAATCTTAAACATTGCTTTTAATGATGCAGAACTCATTTGGTTAGTCGCATTAACCCTTAGGGCACCAATTGTCTTTTGATGATATGTAATTCCCTAAAAACTATTTTTTTCGCTACTTATCATGTGAAAAAAAAAAACTTAATGCAAATGGAACGCCTCTATTAGAGTGTCCCTTATTTTGGAAATGTTGAGACGGTACCCGCTCACTTTTTTCCTTTTGACTTAAAAATAACTGAGGAAAAATTTTACGCACCTACGACCACGCCTTCCCTACGCGACGGGGCCTTAAAAATCATTTTTCCATACAAACTAAAAATTGTGCTATTCCGAATTTCAATTGTGATTTTCTAAATTTCAATTTGGCTTTTCTGAATTTCATATACGATTTCTGAATTTCAATTGGGCTTTTCTGAAATTCAGTGGTGCTTTTCTGAATTTCAATTGTGTTTATCTGAATTTCAATTGGTCTTTTCTGAATTCCAATTGTGCTTTTCTGAATTTCAATTGTGCTTTTCTGAATTTTAATTGCGATTTCTGAATTTCAATTGTGCTTTTCTGAATTTCAATTGGGATTTTCTGAATTTCAATTGTGCTTTTCTGAATTTCAATTGTGCTTTTCCGAATTTCAATTGTGATTTTCTGAATTTCAATTTGGCTTTTCTGAATTTCATATATGATTTCAGAATTTCAATTGGGCTTTTCTGAAATTCAATGGTGCTTTTCTGAATTTCAATTGTGTTTTTATTGAATTTCATTTGGTCTTTTCTGAATTTCAATTGTGCTTTTCTGAATTTCAATTGGGCTTTTCTGAATTTTAATTACGATTTCTGAATATCAATTGGGCTTTTCTGAATTTCAATTGGGCTTTTCTGAATTTCAATTGTGCTTTTCTGAATTTCAATTGTGCTTTTCTGAATTTCAATTGTGCTTTTCCGAATTTCAATTGTGCTTTTGTGAATTTCAATTGGGTGTTTCTGAATTTCAATTGTGATTTTCTGAATTTCAATTGTGATTTCCTGAATTTCAATTGGGCTTTTCTGAATTTCAATTACGATTTCTGAATTTCAATTGGGCTTTTCTGAATTTGAATAACGATTTCTGAGTCTTAATTATGCTTTTCTGAATTTCAATTGTGCGTTTCTGAATTTCAATTGTGCTTTTCTGAATTTCAATTGGTTTTTCTGAATTTCAATTACGATTTCTGATTTTAAATTGTGCTTTTCTGAATTTCAATTGGGCTTTTCTGAATTTCATTTGTGATTTTCTGAATTTCAATTGGTCTTTTCTAAATTTCAATTAGGCTTTTCTGAATTTCAATTGTGATTTCTGAATTTCAATTGGGCTTTTCTGAATTTCAATTGTGATTTCTGAATTTTAATTGGGCTTTTCTGAATTTCAATTGTGATTTCTGAATTTCAAATGGGCTTTTCTGAATTTCAATTATGATTTCTGAATTTTAATTGTGCTTTCTGAATTTCATTTGGGATTTCTGAACTACAATTGATCTTTTGTGAATTTCAATTGAAAAGGTGTAGAGAAAAAAAAATCGTAGTCAAATCAAAAATGTTTATACTCATTTTTAAAAACTTCAATTTAAAAAAATAATAAAATATAATTATGAAGTTAAAATTTATAAAATTTAATATGTTTTCGTCTCGATTTTAAAATTTTGTTTTTTTGAATGAAGTGTCCAAAAATTTTTATACCCTCCAACCACAGTATGGGGGTATACTCACTTTGTCATTCCGTTTGTAACGCATAGAAATATCGGTCGGGGAACCCATAAAGTATATATATTATTGATCTATGATCGATTATAAGTCATTCTATGAATGTCCGTCCGTCCGTCCGTCTGTATAAAGCACGATTCTGTCCAAAATAATAGAGCTTGACTCCTGAAAATTGGCACGAATGTGTCTCATAGTCATAGGCCGGTTAAGTTCGGAAATGGGTAAAATCGGATAAGGGGCAAAAAAGTTCCCCCTTAAAGAACTTAAAAAACCTCTATAAAAGCGCCATTTTTAACAGCTTTTTTTGCATTTCTGTTAAACAAATGAAACCTTTTTATGTCAGAAAGCGTTAAAGGGCATACACTTAGACCCCGGGGGCTACAAAATATTGTTTTTTTTTGCCCCGCCCCCTTTTGTGGGCGTGGATTAAAAAAAACATAAAAATTATGAGAAAATGGTATAACTAAAGTTCAAAAAGCATAATAAATAATTTAGAAAACATTTATCGCTTTGGGGAAGGTATCCCCAGCACCCTCACAGAGCCCTCTCCCCAAAAACGCCTCTGAATTTTTTTTTAAATATTTTAACATGTTGGAGGGTATCAAAGATTCGGCACAGCCGAATTTAACACTCTCACTTGTTTTTCTTGAAAATTATCATTATACCCTACACCACTCAATGGTGCAATAAATTAATGGTTACGGATTGACTAAATTAGAGTTAACTCGAGTATTTTATTTTGAACAACAAATTTTTGTGTTTACCTTAACAAAAATTTAGCTCCACTAATCAAATCACCATAACTTTCCTTTAGACTACCTCCCTTCTTAGCAAAACAATGTCCATGTCATGATCACTTTACATAGAAGTGGAAGTTAGTGTGATGTTTGAATGAATACATGCATGCATGATATTGTTTGTTAGTGATGATTTAAACAATGACTGATTTAAAGTAAGTGTGAGAGTGGTTGGTAGACTCTACAACCAAAACCATAATGGTGCAATCGATATTTGATGTTATTTTCCACTAGTGACCCAATGAAATAATACGATGACTTCTTAACATAAACACACACACACACACTCTTTACTGATGACAACAACAGACAAAAAAAAATACAATATGCTGGAGAAGATCGATGCATCTTTAAATAAATTGTATTTTATGGATAACAACAACTAGGAAAACTTCGCTGATGTTTGGGATCATCATATAAAACATCATAGTGGTGATATTGGAGGTTCACATCATGTCATTTACAATATGTTGTGTATACATATAAACCATTAGATTAAACATGTGTGTGTATTAGGGTGGCACAAATAATGACTTTTTTATAACCTCCACTCTAGTGATAAGGGTATATAAAAGATTGTCATTCTGTTTGTAACTAATCGAAATATCGGTCTGGGACCCCATAAAGTGTATATGGGGCATTCCATGTCAAATCGGACACTTTGAATTTTTTTTTTTTTAATTTTCCCAATTTGTTTCAGTTTTTAGTACTCTTCGAAAACTCCTTCGTGGTAAATTTTCAGATTTTTTTGATGACCCGTTCAAAAGATATCGAATTTTTAAAAATTGGTAGTTTGCTTCTTTACTCAAACTTCTTCTACTCAAACCTTCAACAATAATGGTCCAAATTTCAAATTTTTTTATTCAAAATTTTTGTTTTTTTACGTACTTTTTTTAAAAATTCCCAAAAAAATTCTTAAAAGCGCTCTAGTATGCGATTTTTAAGTTTTAAAATTTAAATCTCATTTTTTAAAATGTTTGTAATCTTCGATTTTTTTGAAATTTTTTTATGTAAAACTTCTATCGATTCTACAACATTTTTGCCCAGGAGGGTCGTAGGATAACGCTTATTACTATTTTTTAAAATTTTTTTAAAAAATTTTGTTGTAATTTTCCCATCTTAAAATCATTTCTACTGCTCCAATGGTGCGTCATACAGGGGTCATTTATAAGACCGTCCCCCATAAATTTTTACGTCTTAACATTTCTTTGGAACAAACTAATACCCTATCTCCAATTTCTAAGGGGGCTCCCACACAAAATGTTATTTTTTAAAATTTGCCCTAAGAGTGCCCTTAGAGCAACAAATTGTGTGACAGACCCACAATATTTTTTTAGTCCAAACATTTTCTCTGAACACACCTACCCTCTATCTCTATTTGTTAAGGCGATCCCCATACATTTTTTTTTATTTTTTGTAAATTTGTTTTATTTAATCTGCTTCTACTGGTCAAATTGTTCGTCCGAGAGGGGTCATTAGTGAGACCGACCCCCATTTATTTTTTACCCTTCAACATTTTTTAAAACATACCTACTCCCTATCTCCACTACTTAAGTAGGCTCCCATACAAATAACAGTTGGAGCAAATTTTATAAAAATGTAATTAGGCCCACTTAGGGAGTGTAGATAGGGCTGTGGTATGTTTTACAAAAATGTTGGAGGGTAAAAATAAATGGGGGTCGGTCTCACTAATGACCCCTCTCGGACGCACCATTGGACCGGTAGAAGCTGATTAAATAAAACAATTTTACAAAAAATAAAAAAAATTGTATGGGGACCGCCTTAACAGTTGAAGATAGAGGGTGGGTGTGTTCAGAGAAAATGTTTGGACTAAAAAAATATTGTGGGTCGGTCATACATTTTGTTGCTCTAAGGGCACTATTAGGGCAGTTAGTGCGGTTTGAGCAAATTTTAAAAAATTTCGTTTTGTGTGGGAGCCCCCTTAGAAATTGGAGATCGGGTATTAGTTTGTTCCAAAGAAATGTTAAGACGTAAAAATTAATGGCGGTCGGCCTTATAAATGACCCCTCTATGACGCACCATTGGAGCAGTAGAAATGATTTTAAGATTGGAAAATTACAATAAATTTTTTTCAAAAAATGTTAAAAGAAGGTAATAATCGTTATCCCACGATCGTTCTGGGCAAAAAATTTGTAGAATCGATAGAAGTTTTACACAAAAAAATTTCAAAAAAATAAATTTTAAAACTTAAAAATCGAATACTAGAGCGCTTTTAAAAATTTTTTGGGATTTTTTTTAAAAAGTATATAACTTATTGAAGAAGTTATGAGGAACAGAAGTTTGAGTAAAAAAAACAAACTACCAATTTTTAAAAATTCGATATCTTTTGAACGGGTAATCAAAAAAATCTGAAAATTTACCACGAAGGAGTTTTCGAAGGGTACTAAAAACTGTAAACAAATTGGGAAAATCTAAAAAAAAAATTTCAAAGTGTCCGATTTGGAATGGAATGCCCCATATATTATTGATCAGTGGTTGATTCTAAGACATTCTAGCGATGTCGGTCCGTCTGTCTGTCCGTCTGTCTGTTTAAATGTCGATCCCGGCCAAAATATTGCATAAATATCACTGAAACTTAACATATTTACTTGTTGTTGCGCCGATAAGTTTGGTATTGCATTTAAGCGATATCGGTTCAGCGGTTTAAAAGTTATGAACCAAAATGAAAGGACAACTCGAAAATTTTGGTATATTCACCATAACCTAAAAATACAAATTGATTATGTATTTAAGTTTTTCCTTCGGTTTGTAACTCTTCGAAATATTCGTCTTCGTGTAATATTTTGGCCGGGATCGCCATTTCAATAGACATACGGACAGACAGATGGACGGACATCGCTAGAATGTCTTAGAAAAGACCACTGATAAATAATATATATTTTATGGTGGCCGGATAAAGTATATATATTATTGATCAGTGGTCGATTATAAGACATTCTAGCGATCTCGGTCCGTCTGTCTGTTGGCGATCCCGGCCAAAATAAATATTGCACAAATATCACTGATACTCAACGTATTTACTTGTTGTTGCACCGATAATTTTGGCATTGCATTTAAGCGATATCGGTTCAGCGGTTTAAAAGTTATGAACCAAAATGTAAGGACACCTCGAAAATTTTGGTATATTCAACATAACCTAAAAATACAAATTGATTTAATTCGGCTGCTGGTTGACATATGTGAACATAATTGAACACCACATGGTATTTAAACAAGTACAAACATATTTTTAAACAAAAAATATTTTTTTTTACAAAAGTTTTTTTAGCGGATTTTTTTTTAAAGTTAGTGTCTGAAATTTCAGAAAAAATACCTGCTAAAAAATTGTTAATTCAAACTTAAATTTCTTTTACAGATTTTTCGACAAAGTTTTTCTTTTAAGTATATGTAAATGTAACCAGCAATATATTTGCCTATATGTGTTGTATGTCCGTCCGTCAGTTAAATATTTTTAAAACTATTGTAAATCGTGTTGTGTCTGTTTGTCTGCCCGTCTAGTCTGGTTGTCTTTCTGTCTGTCCCTAGGTCTGCCAGTTCATTTGTCTACTTTTATTTTTATTTGTCCTATAACAACAACTATAACAAAAAAGAATACCTTCGCTTTCGGTGAGAATATTATTGACTATATTAAAGGGAATTTCCAATTAAGTTGGTTTCATCTTAAAGCCTGTGTACATGTAAGCAGTTACTACCTCCAACACTGCTGGTTAGAGATTTAATGTTGCAGAAAATCATTTTAGGTGATTCAGAGTATTTGTTATTTGATGATGTTTTCTGTTTTTCTTTTTTTTTGTGTTGCAGGTTCAGTTAATTTTCAGTTTTTTGATATTATCTCGCCAAATGAAGCCCACGAATGTTGTGAAGTTGTTTAAGTTTAGTTTGAGATATTTTTTTGTTCGTTTTTTTTTGTGTATTCTGTTGTTAATAGACTTCCTCCTCCTTATTTGTGTTGTTTAGTTAAAATAAGTTTTTAAAGCTTAAGTAATCGTACTATATATTTTTCAGTTTTTTTTTTACTTTCTGTATAGTGTTTTTAGGTACTTTGTATCTAATGATGTATCATCATCTTTTGGAGTTTTTTTTTTATGGTGATCCTAACATGTTTTGTGTACTCGTAATAGGAGATTTTTGTATATAAATTTTTTTTGGCTGATTTCTGTTCACTTTCAAATTAGGTCACATTGTGCATTTTTGTTTTAATCTGAATAAAGACTTTCACTATTAATTAGTTGGAAATGTAAAAGGGATTTTGTTTGTTAATTTTTTTTTTTTTTGTATGACAAAACTTATTTCTAATTCCTGGTCAGTGAATTTTTTTCCGAACTGGCATCAGTTAGAGTTCAGATTGTGAAAGTAATTTTTTATATAGAAAGAACCAAATTCGAAATTCTTTGAAATCCAAGGTGTCGATTTTAATTACTCTTGAAAACTATTTGCAAAAAAAATCCAATTATGTTTGGTTAAGCTCATAGAAATGGAATTGCATATTTTTACATTAGTTTTTCCTACAATGAGATTAAAATTCTATTGACACATAATTCATAATTCTAACTAATAAACTTCAGACTGCAGACAGTGTATTAAAAAAATGCATAAAAACTTCAAATTTGAAATAGTACAGAATAAAAATTAAAATATCAGCAATTCAGTAAAAATTTTATTTTAAATGACAATATTTTTTTTGCTACACTAAGAAAATGATGTAAGTTACTACATGTTAGTTGTTTGTATATTTTACAGTAGTTAGTTGTTTTCAACTACAAAGTCAGTTGTTTTTGTATGAAAAATATCAAACAACTATTTCTGTTAGTTATTTTAAGTCGTTTTTTTGAATAACTAACAAAAAAAGTACTGTTATGTAGTAACAGTTATTTAAAGTTGTTAATTTTTTTTTTTAAATTTTTAAAGTTTTTCAAAAAAATAAAAATAAATTTTATTTTTTTTTATTTTTCACAACTTTAAAAAAAAAAAAAAAAACTTGGGAACATTTTTAAAAAAAAAAAAATTACATATTGATTATTTTATTTTTACAACATTTTAGTTGTTTTGACTACAAATGTAAGTAGTTTTTACTACATAAGTCAGTTGTTTTTTGTCAGTTAAAATAACTCACATTGTTAGTTGATTTAACTGAAAAAGTAGTTGACCCCAAAACAACTTACTAAGCAGTTATTTTAACTGACATTTTCAGTTGATTTTACTAACATAATTTTTTGAGTGTAGCACGAGTTAGTTAATTTAAAAAAAAAATCAATAAAAACAAGTAAGAGTGTTAAATTCGGCCGACTCTTTTATACCCTCCAACATGCAAATAAATAAAAATTGCAGTGGCGTCTTCTTTTTTTGGGGGGGTGTCGGTAGTGGCAATTGGGGGACACAATTCCTCTCGAATAAATGGTAAAAAAAATTAATTCTTACGCTTTTTGCACTAAAGAAATACAAATTTATTATTATTTAAAAAAAAAAAATATTCCACTCCCATAAAAGGGGGGCGGACCGAAAAACCATATTTTCAAATTCTGTGGGTCCAAATGCAGGACTTTGAACTACTTATAGCATAAAAATGTTGCATTTGTTAAACAAAAAAACCCCAAAAAACATGTAAAACAAGTAAGCAAGTTATAGTCGGTCAAGACCGACCATATGATACCCTACACCAGTGTTTTCCGGAAAATGGGTCCCAAGTCCAAACTGTCTTTTGGATCTGTCTTTTGTTAGATCTTTATTAGAAAAAACACACCGATCAAATTTTAGTGGAATTGTTTTTTTTTTTGTCAATAGACCGATTTAACTAAATATCGGTCGAAATTTTTATATGGGGGACTAAGTCCAAAAATGGTCCTTTTATATTTCGATTTGATTAGGTTACTAAAGTACACGTTTAACACCTTAAAATAAAATTTTTAACAAATATTTCCATTTTTATGAATTTTGAGGGAATTATGTGAATATCGGGAGGGTGGTTTGTATGGGGACTACCAAAAGGACTGAACCGATTCCTTTGAAATTTAAAATGATGATTCGTGCATACAAAATTTGATTATCTGTTAAATTTCAAAGCGATATCTACTTTAATACGGTTATTAGAGTGACGAATCCAAGGGGGTCGTTTGTATGGGGGCTAGGTCTTAACATGAACCGATTTTCTTTAATTTCAATAGGCTTCGTCCTTGGGCCAAAAGATGCTTAAGTTTCAA